>VYZR01022197.1:6476-21766 GCA_013400675.1 Oxylabes madagascariensis | reverse complement strand
GCTAAGCTGTTCCACCTCGTGCTGTAACTCGGCAAAAGCAGAAGCCACACACCACCTCAGATTTGGGTTTTCTGCTTACATCACCACACAGCTGGAAGAGTCTGCATATTTAAAAAAGCCTGGACTTCCACTCTGATACTTAGTGTATATAACCTAAACACCTTTGGCAAACAGCAATTCACTTACACCAGGTGTCTGTTTGCTCCATCCTCACATGGAAACCTTCACATTTAAGATTTTTTTGACCTTGGGCTCAGGACCTGCCCAAGGGCTGAAGGACACCATCCTCACCCCAGCACACACATTAGCTTCTGGGTGTTTTACACCAACAGCTGTCTGACCTTTGCTCACAATATCGTAAGACTGCCACACAGGAATGTGAGACGTATAAATAATTTCATTAGAAACTATTATCCCTACATGAAGTCCATAACCAATTTAAGAGAGACTCAGTTCCAAAGAACCGAATTTTCAAAGCTAGATTGCGTGACATTAATAAAACTGAAAGTAAAAAATGACTCAAGAGCCCACATGAAAGGAAAACATTAGGCAATAATAACCTGATGGTAAGAGAACTTTTTTTTTTTTAAAAAAAGTGGTTACAGATAACTAAAAAAAGCAGGGAGGCAGCAGCAGGTGGAAGCTGCGGTTCACTCTCCGCTCTCTTACCAGAACACTCTCTCAAGTCTGCAAAAGCGTAACTGGCCCTGTTGGTTCCTTCAGATGCTTTATTCCCATGGCACACTTCCCATGTCTTCATTACAGGGCAAGCTTTATCACTGCTATTTTTCCAAAGTATGCATCAACTCCTTAGACCTAAGTCAGGCCCAGTTTTTAACAGGTATAGAGGGAGCAGGGTATTAAGGGACTGGTTTAGAATGCATTTGGTTTCGCATCTGCAATTGTTAACTTGGAAATCTGAACGTGTGCTTGGGATTTCAACATGCAGCCTCCTTTATTTGCATAGGCTTTAGTTCACAGCCAGTGTCAAGGGGGCTGCTTTAAGAATTCAGTCATGTCCAGCTTCAGGTGATTGTTACTGAAAAGCCCAGTGGTTGCCTGGGCAATAAAGGCACACATGCTTCTAACAAGTGACGTATCAAGAGGAAGGAGTAAATAAAAGAAACCCACTTTCCCCCCACCAAAACACCCAACACTCTCCTCCCTCACAGCAAACTCCACATTCAGTTATATTTTTAAATCATAGTGCTGTGATGAAGCAGGAAGTCCTGAGACACCCAGTGAAAACTCAGTGCTGGGGAGGTCTCCTCTGACAAGCAGATGGTGGCTAACCTGTGAATTTGGCATTTGGCTGCACAGAGTCCTGCTGGGCTTGACAGAAGTAAGTCAGAGGGGGAGGGACCAGTAAGGGGCAAACTTCAAGCAGAAAACTCTGGTTTGAGATAATGGCTCTCTAAACTTTTCTTTCAGGGCCTTCTGTGTCCTTCACAAGCCTTAGCTCTGAGTAGCAAGAGCTCACTTCATGCAGCTCTTCTCACAGAAAGCCACCACATGCAGGGATCCCCCAGGGCAAAGTGCGAAGTGACCCGCTGGAAACCTCTCCAGCAGTTTCACAGAGCCACAGCTCCTGACCTTTTGGACAAGGCACCACTCAGCCCTCAAAATCCACACCCCCACACTTTTCTTTATTTAAATAGAAAAACGCGTCTACGCTGACAAGTTTATGAACTCCTTACTATCAACTCGAAGGATCCAAAGTCCAAGTCCTGGACTGAAATTTTAAGGCTAGTCCTTCGCAAAGAATGTAAGCCACAAGTTCGATTTTTAGAGGAAAAAATGCCAGTAATTGAAAGACAAAGTGTTCAGATTTATTTGGAAATTCACAGTTTCTAATGGCACTACAGCTCTGTAGTTACATACTCTTGCTCCACAACATTGGATGCTGCACTCTGGTGGTATGAATTTTCTTCATCCAGGTTTGACATCCTTCCAAATTCAGGTTCAACACGTCCGGTACATGTGCTCTGACTGGCTAATTGTGCAGATCAACTCTGAAAGTACATCACTTTAAAGTACTCATAAACTAACAAGAAAGCAGCAAAAAAACAAAGGCTTTAAATAAGTCACATTACATACAATACCCAGGAAAGGCATTAGATCTGTTAAAAAGGGTACCACTAAAAGTGCTCAATAAGTTAACTTATTTTGTACAACGTGAACCTGTAACACCTGTCAAAAGGAGTAACCTTTTGTTCCACTCACTCAGAACCACACTCAACAGTTCAGCAACCACACATCCTATAGTGTCCAAATATACAGTCACAGTCAAAATAAAAAACACTTGAGTATGAAATACCAGCCATACCAACACTGCACATTTGTTAGCCAATACAAAAGCAAATCTTATGCAAACACCTGCTGTGAACCAGCCCGAAGGCTGAGACTCCCAGGCTTGGCAAACTCAACATGCCCAGAGAGCAGGCTCCAGGAATGCAGCCTCACATTCTTCAGCACAACAGCAGTGAGCATTCCTCATCCACCTCCTCCAGAGAGCTGCAGCAGGCCATTCAGGTGACAAATGCATTCCTCAGCCTCAGATTCCATCACCAACAGGAAATCCTGAAGAGCCACCATCACTGATTTCGCACATCAGAGTAAGCTCCGATTGTGACTGAAGGTGCAAGTAAACACAATTGCCATCCCTGGTGAGAGATACTCCTCAACAGAGTTTGCAACACAAGAATCTAGTCAGGCAAGTCCATCTCTTGGTGTTTTTACAGTATCCAGTCCACATTACTGAGTCCAGCTGAAGGCCAACACATGTCCCTTTACAGCACTGTAGTGTTGCATCTTCAAAAAAAGCTAGAGAAATTACAAAATAAATCAAATGACAAACAATTGTATCTCCCCTCTTCCAGTGGCATTATAAATAGACAAAAGGCACATAAATATGGGAAGGTGCAAGAAATAGGAACAAAGCTAAAGGAAGAGGATTAGGCTTTTATCCCTATTCCACCCAACAACCTGGGTTTCAAAAAATCTCTGCCCTAGGAACTGTGAAAAAAAACCTTTATAAAATGAACCCTGCCCTCCCTCCCCCCCCAAGCTGTTCTCATAGGAAATTACCAGCCTTGTAAAGCTGCAGCTTATAGCCAAGATTGACACAATCCCATCTATTTAAAAAGGCAGAAACCAAATTTCTGAATACTTTCCAATGAGTTGAGCTCTTAGTCTCCCACTATCCTCCCACAGAATACCACAGACTGTTCTCAAACGAACAAACACTCTCCTGTTTGAGAAGTTCAGCTAGGTTTAGATGTGTCCAGAGACTGTCGTGACACCGAGTGTTCCCACTGTTATGTCTTTGTTTCCTTTGATTATGTCATGCAGACTTGGCATCGACCCCGACTTAGTCTGTATTAGAGTTTTTATGAGCTTCCCTTGGTCTGAAACTTTCGACCGTCTTCGTTTTATAGCCCTCTTCTCAGTTTTTGTCTTTTGGGTCTGCCCGTTGCACAGACTCGTGCACGCCGAAATGCCACAGAAATAGGACTCGTCCGACTGCGACGATGTCTCGGAGCTCCCTTCGGATGGAGGGCCCTTGTAGGAAGAGTGATAAACCTCCCCAATGTTAGAGAAGTCCCTCTGGTTCGTGAAGGGCTTCCTTCCTTTGATCTCCCCGTTGGCCATCGGGTGCAGGGGCTCTGTTGTCGGCTTAACAGTCTCTGGTTTTTCACTTTTGTACTTGCAACGCTTTTTCTGAAACCACAAGTGAAAAAAAAAACCTGTGAGGTTCTGGAAGGCAAACAGAGCATCCAAGCCAAGCCTAGGAACCAGCAGGGAGAGCAGCTGAGACGTGCATCACCCGCCAGCACAAAAACCTCAGCCCCACCAGCTCCCTCCCCACAGGCTGAGATAGTACCTTCTTCTCTGGGGAAAACTTCAGGGGCTCCACAATGTACAAATCCTCTGGATCCACTGTAAGAGAGAGAACAGACACTCAACAGTGCTGACACTGCCAGCTCTAGAGCAACACAGCTCCAACTGAACAGCAGCACGACAAAATATTCCACTGAGCAGGTACGTTCCTCCCTCTCTCCCTGTGTAAATTAAGGGAGGCACAACACAAACACTGGAAGTAAAGTCAGCACACAGAGAAATCCCCCTGTGCTGTCAGTGACACACACTTGAAAACCCCTGGCTTTCTCACAGTTATGGCCATGAGAGAGGTGCAAAGAAGATCCTCTGGGGAAAACGCAAAGTCGGTGAGTGTTGAAGTCTAGGAAAACAAACTGCTCCCAGTGTAGGAGTGTTTCATGTGCAGCCTGCCCCTAACAGCACAGATGTGCACCTACCAACGAGGCAGATGTTCACACTGACATGGACTAGCAGGGAGAATTTGGGAAAAGTGTCATTTTGAAAAAAAAAAAAAATAGTCTAGACCTTCAGAGCTAGAGTTCATGGCATCATACTGCCAACTTAAGAGTTTTAATGGAGTTTTATTCACAGAACAAAAACCTGTGAGGCAGGTTTGCTGCACCCAGAAGAGCTGCGTCAGCAGCATACTCGGTAGTTACTATGATCTGCAACACTTGCTTTTGCATGACACACATGGCCTAAGAAATCAAAATTCAGTTGTCCCAAATCTACTATGAATACTGCAAAGATCAGATCATTCCTCATACTCAAGCCAAGATAAATGGTCTAAGTTTTCTTACTGAAGTTGCTAAATTTGAATGCTAAATGCCTGCCAAGTTTCAAACATAGGCTATCAGGACTTCAGAAAAGTAGGACACTTGGACTTTCCATGTCTGGCATTTCCAAGAGAAAAAAAAAAAAGCTACTTTCTGCAAGCTTCACAGCTTTGCAGACCTGAGTGCTTGCACTGGTTGCTCCTAACCCAAAAAACCATCTGCAGAGCAGAATGTATCTGTAGCAAAAACTGCATTTAAGGTTTTAGCATAATTCAGCACAGTTCTGTGAGCGTCTGGAAACTTGTTCACAAACCACCTTATCTTACAGAACACATACATGAACACACACACTGTGCAGCTCTAAGAGCAACACCACAGACCAGATATATGATATAAATAATATACCTTCTTTACCAGCTAGCTGAAAAGACTGGGATCTGACCAGCGGAAGGGATGTTCTTCTTTTCAAATTCATATCATCATAGGAAGAGAAACACCTAGGAAATTCCAGAAAGCTTTTTTAACACATTTTTCTCAGGACTTTGTCATGTACATTTCTCATTAAAAATCATTCTTGGCAGAAAGACACAACTGTTTGCTGCTGTGCCCAAGAAAGCCTGGCTAACAGACACAGTACTGTGTTTGCTACAAGTTATCAAGGCATCTTTTTCAAGTGCTGTAGCCCCAAAATACCCCTAGGAGAGGTGTCATGATCGAGAGCCCTTTGCTAGCAATTTTAAGTGCGCAGAAAGAAAACTCAGAATTAAAGCAGATGTGCCAGTACCAGCAGACTTAGGAAATATTAATAAAAACCGCAAGAACAATTAAGTTTCAAATATAAATACATTACCTTTTGGGGCTAGGGTAGTGATTGCTTTTGGGAATTTTGGAGAGGTAATCGTCACAGAACTGAGAAGGGCTCCTGCACCGCTGCACAAAAAGCACCAAGCCCAGGATCAGGCAGAGAACCAGAGAAATCACCAGGTAAGTCTGGCGATCAGAAACCTGCAGGGATTTGAGACAACTGCTGAAGACAGAACAATTCCATGATACTGCCATTCTTATGTTTATAGCTCTAAAAGACAAATGTCATGTTCTCAACGCACTTTTCTTTAATTTCACTAAACACCTGTTCATATTTGAGAAATTTTTCAGAGGTTTGATGCAGCATTCGAGGAGTGAAGGCTGAATCCCACTAGCTGCTAACAGGACAAGATTCCCCTGCCTCCAACATCAGCATAACTACAGAAGCTGCCACGCTTTGCAAAGAGCATCCAAACCTCCTTGAAAGTGATACACTTCCCATAAGAAACCATGCTCAGAAAATAACTTCTCTGGGTCACAGCTGACACGGATGTAATACTATGGCAAATCTAAACTGTGCTTTTTATCAGCTGACACTGCAGTACTTCACAAAGCTCCATTATAATCACTTGATTCATGTGGTTTCACTGACCACTGAACAGGAGCTTAGCCAGCCAGGCATCAAAAGAGGAGTCTCACCAAGTGTTAGCTCAAGGGAGGTCTTTGGCAATATGCACAAAATATAAAAGATCATGTTTATGGTACTGCTTGAAATGCCAGGCAGGCAGAACATAAACATTTGAGAGAAAACGTTCCTAATATCGTTGCCAAGATTCCCCTAATCTCTAAAGATGACAACAGCCAGTGGGGGAAGGAGAAGGGCACCTTGGCTCAGACTACAGTCATGGGGTAGTGGGGCTGCAGTAACTAGGACTAATTTTGCTGTGTGCAGGGCAGCTCAAGTTACTCAAATTTGGAGCTAGAAGTTTAGGATAAAGCAGGCTGAAAGCAACACTACAGACAATTTAAAACTTCATTTGAAGACTATGGTCTCTTCAAACAGAGATGTGTTTACGCATCTACTTCCTCTGAATTGTGATTACCTCACGTTTCAGTTCCGCCACGGTCGCTGACAGATTGGAAGCCAGCTGGGTCATGTTGGTGAGCTGTGCTTGTAACAGCTGGATTGCCTCTGTCTGACGCTGATCCTGTGGTGAACAGTCATGGGCATGCTGTCAGTGGCCAGGTTCCCACTGTCACATGCACTCATGGCTATAGAATTAGTGTTCTGCTGACACAGCAAGGCACTCAGCAGCCACGCGGCCTATCCAGCATTGTTTTTAACACAGTGTTCACATTTTTATTTGTCAACTAATGTTTCCTAGCATTATGCCAAAGTGCATTTTATTAGAGAGGCTTCTGCTGCTCTCCCCACAGGCAGAGTGAGCAGGCAGCAGCACACAGTCACTGTCAGGAGGCCACAGGACACACACAGCCGCCCAGGCACAGCTCCAGGCTAAGGCTGATGCACAGGTGACCAGTCAAGGACAGACCAGCCAGGACAGTTGTCAGCTTGACCTTCCCAGATAACAACTGCTCCCTGGAAGAGCCCTAACAGGACTCAATCCTACAAAAAATGAAGGAAGGTGAGCAGAACACCAGGGAGACTAACCTCAGACTGATCAGNCTCCAGGCTAAGGCTGATGCACAGGTGACCAGTCAAGGACAGACCAGCCAGGACAGTTGTCAGCTTGACCTTCCCAGATAACAACTGCTCCCTGGAAGAGCCCTAACAGGACTCAATCCTACAAAAAATGAAGGAAGGTGAGCAGAACACCAGGGAGACTAACCTCAGACTGACCAGCACTGACACTCTTCCCAAAAAAACCCCCAAATCCAATCCAGAAAAGGCAACACGTGAAAGTTGCCTTTTCTTCACTGTTCCAAGATGAAGAAACTCCAGGCCTGGGACTGCACTTCAGAAACTTTCAGAGTTTGAGACCAAGTCTGCTATGCCACATGCACAGTTGCTTTAGTGAATGTTTAGCACAGCAGTTGCTGCTCTATTTCACAGCTGCTCAGGAAAGCCAAGATGGCAGAGCAGGGAAAATCCACATTTTAAAGAATGAAGTGAAGTTTCTGTTATATGCACTAAATTTTTAAATGCAGATTTGGCCTAAGCCATTACTGTAGCCCTCTGCCTTTCCACAGGCTCAGTCTCTTCAGCAGCAGGGAAATTGTCTATCAATACTTTAAATCAGATATGAAAAATGAACCAAGTTTAAAAAATTGCTTTGAGTGCAGTTACAAGGGTTGGAACGGACCTGGATAACTTTTTAATTGACAAAGACATTGAAGAGTTAGCCATCACCAGCTGACAACTGATCTTTTCTTGAAGTACAAAATCAGAAAACAGAGCTAAAAATGGCTTTATTCTGAAACAACTGAGAACATGTCTAAAAATCTTATTATGGAGAAAAATAGGGAAGCATGGAATGGATGCTTTTAAAAGGCAGGTATACAGCTCAGTGGAAAGGATTTCTGCACCTCTGTGCAACTCTTCATTAAAAGCAAGCCTTTCTAACTAGGAAAACACCTCAATACTCCAAACAAATCATACCTGCTCTTCTGCTATTCTTGAGGTGTTCTGAAGTTTTATTATTGTTTTGTTGAAAGCCTTCTGCATTTCTTCCATTTGTTTTCGGTACCTAAAACAAAAAGTGTTTAAGGCTGAAATATTAGTGCACAAAACTCCTCAGCTTAGACTTGTCTTCAGAAAACATGACTATGCCAGCAAAAACCTTCTCTTTGCCCAAAGAGCTTTATTTAAACATCAAGTGGTACCTGCTTTTAAGTTTCACAAATAAAACAGATATGCCTTTTGTTTTGGTTTTTTTTTCCCCACAGTTATGGTCAAATCTATTTCAACACCTTCAAGCTTAGTGCCAATTTACTGAATTCAGTCTGCACAGTAAATTTAACTGTGAGCCCCTTCCTTGGAATCAATTCTGAAATGGGTACATCTCCCTACTCTCCTGTAGCTAAGGAACACCACAGATAAACACTCATATACAGAGACATCCTTCACAGGAAACTCTTGGTTCCCTCTCCACAGTCACTTATTCAACCAGAGTTACTATAGATAACAGGGTACTTTAACTGGAAACAATTTAATAAAAAAGGCACTGTAGGTTTGTGACATTCAGTTCAACAGTAACAGAAGGATGTGCCCTTTTGTAGAAAGAATTATGGACAGGATTAGTGCCTACGTCCGGACAACACTTTATCCTTTAAAAAAACCCACAGCAACATTCCTCAAAATAAAACAAACAGGATTTTATCTGAAATACAAAGAGGGAAGCCCTGTCTCACACAGAGTCACTAGGCTTGGGTCCTTTCCTCAGCTTTCTATAGTTTTAAGCTGTGATTTACGCTCTGCCCAACTTCCCCTGTACTTCATAGGCTGGACTCTTACCGACCTTCCTCAGCCTCACCTCTGACTGAGCTCCTCCAAGTAGCGGCTGCTGAGGGACATGTTGACTTCCAGGGCCTTGATGCGGTTGTTGAGGCGCATGAAGACAGATTCCTTCTGATTGGATCCATGAACAAGGTTCCCGTTGGCATAGCCCAGCTCTGTGGAGTTCTGCAGCTCGGCATAGAAATCTGTGGCTGTTCTCTGCGGGCCCCCCGAGACCGGAATCGCCATCAAAGCTTCTTCCGCCGCCTGCTCGTCCTCCTTTGTCTCGGCAGATACAGCAGACTCGACAGGAGGCACAACGGGTTTCTGCATCTCTGGAGTGCTCTCCTTTCCCTCCACAGCTTCACTGGCTACCATGTCCACTGTGCTTTCAGGCTGCAGAACAGTCTCTGTAGGCTTTACAATCACTGGAGTAGCAACAGTCTCTCTTGTGCTCATCTCCTTTACCTCAGTGGCCACGCTGGTCTCTGGGCTTTCTTCTACAACAGAGCTCTCGGCCTTTTCCATTTCAGGGCTGGGCTCTGGGACATCCACCTGGGGAGTCGCCCTTGGTGCTACCTGGCCTGAGTCTTCTTTTGGAGGCTCCGGCACCATGTCTGTTGTGGGGGATGGCTTCACTTCAGAAGTCACTTCTAGGAGGAGGGACTGAGAGACAGTTTGAGGATGGCTTGGCTCCAGCTCAATGGACTCTGTGGTCTCATTACTGATCTCCTCATGGACTGCACTGAAGTCAACTGCAATAACAGGCCCAGGGGGCTTCTCAGCTTTGCTGTCCAATTGCTCAGGCAGAGGTTCCTCTGCTGCAGTCTGGGCAGATTCAGTCAGAGCTGGCTGTGGCTGCTGCACATCCACAGGGTAAGGCGGCCTCTCCTCACCTCCAGTTTTACCGTGCTGCCGATGCATGGCTGCTGCAACTGAGCACCACTTCAACAGGTATTCCGAGAAGGTGGAAATACAGCACACTGCTGCCATGTCACAGCAGTACTTCTCTGTCTCCAGTTCAAACCATGCTGCTGCTTCCTCTTCCTGCTCATCGCTGGAGAGCAAAGTTACTGTGGACTGGCTTGTATCTTCTTCATACTCTTGCACTAGCTGAACAATTGGGCTTTCTTTAGTCAAGTCCACCATTAATTGCTCTTTCTCTATCTGTGGAATATCTGTAGTAACAAGTCTACAACAGAGTTAATGACAAGTTGTTAATTTGTGGGCCTGATATTTTTGAGTCTGAAAGATTTTTAGCCTGCTAGCAGCTGCTAATCTTTTCCCAAGGGAAAATTTCACAAGAGAGCTTCTTCTGAAAACAATCTTGGTAAACAACTATGTTTCCCCAAACAATCTTTCTCCAGGTGGTGTTTTTGTCTTTCTAGTTCTGTTTCTCTAGTTTAACCAATGGAATTAGAGAGGTGTCGTTCCTGTTCACCAATGATGTTAAGTCTGTATCAGAACGCCTCATAAAAAGTAGTAAGAATTAAACAATAAAAGTTCTCTTGGCCTTCTGAAATATGTAGAGTCTCTCATCTTTTTTCATGTCCTACAATGACATCAATTCAACAGTTTTACATCCCTGCTCTAGAAGACTCTGGAAATAGTCTTTCAGAAAATTAGCAAAGCTTAGTCCAGTGACCAAAGGCCAGTTTTGAGACAGAAATTCTGCAAGACAGTATTTTCTGTGGTGATTTTCAATCCCAATAGGCAAACAAATTATTTCAATCCCTGCCTCTTAAACGCCAAGCCTTCTCAATTAGATGTTGCCCCTTCCCTCACCCCTGAAAACAGCCACCAGTTCAAATCCCCTTTTTTACACAGTAAGCATCTTACTCTGCTGATGCAATCCTCAAATGCAAGAATCACAACATTCCCACCGACCTTCCTCAGTCTCACAGCAAGAGTAATAGAAAACCGTAAAGCCACTAAATACAGCACAAGTCATGTCTTAACATTTAAGGAGTAGGGTCTTGGCCTTAAGCAGGCCTAATTATCAGCAACTGTAATCAACTGAAAAACAACAGAATCTATATAGAACCTCTCTTCTCAAGCTCAGTCTGTACATCTGCATACATGTTTTCATTAAGGGCAGTCTACCAAAGTATAGGCTTCCAAACCAGAATTTTGTCAATATAATTTAACTGAAGTTTCAGCAATACAATTTACATTCCTAATTAAGTCTCCCTTGCAGAAGACCACAAAACCTGGACCACTATTAAGCCAGTTTCTGTGTCAAAACAAAACACAGTGCAATGGAAATAGCTATATAGACAGTAACTAAACCACAAAATTTCTCTGGTTAGTGCCATTACCATACTACAGATTTTACCAAGTACTTGTCTTTTCCCTTGTTTAAGTCTGCATGCCATACCTGAGCATTCTACTACCAAGGACTGCAGACTGGCACATATTTGTCTCTGCTTGGAGCACATTACAAAAACCCCAGGAGCAATCACTTACTCTGGTGAAGGAACAGGTGTTGGTTCAGGCAGTCTTGGTGCAGCTGTTGAAGTTGCAGGGGTGGCAGTGACATTTTCAGACACGCTTTTGTTCCCAGCTGCAGGAAGGAGGAAAATGTGAACGTGGAAATTCAAGAACCATCTTTCCTTTTAACAGATTCTGAGGTCTGAGTTTATTAGTGGTGGGGTTTTTATGATTAACTTTGCTACCAAATTAGTTGCAGATGTCATCCAAAGTTATCTGAATGAAATGCTACTGACAATTTATGAATATGATGTTGTGGACAGTCTCAAAACACTTCCAGAAAGAAGCAACAAGTTATGACTTTACAACTTCATCTGGGTAACACAGAGAGTAAAGATCTCCAAACAAAGCTGAACAAGCACTTGTGTCATCTTTGTATGAGTTTTCTTCTCAGCAAATTCAGCATCTTTGTTCCACTTTTCATAGTCACTAGGTTCTATGACACTAATCAGGTGTGCCAGAAAAGGTGAAAAAAGTCATTTAAACCATCATAGACCACCCAACCCCTCACCAAAAAAAACCAAAAAAACAAAAAAAACCCACAAACAACTTAACAAAGAAATGCAAACTTTCCAGAATGCTTTTCACCTAAAAAAACTACAGTACCTTCAGTTTCAGATGAGTCTTCAGTTTTGGCTCCAAGCATATTAGCAGCAATGTTCACCATACTCAGGATAGCATCTAAAAGAGACAACAACTACTCAACAAGGGCACTCTCAGAGGGCCCAGAGATCAGCAGCACTGAGAAATTTGCTATTTTGCAACACTTGCTTGAAAGGAATCACAGTGAAAGGACATAATATCTTTTAAAGGTAAGTGTATAAGCTAGAAATCTGTATTTGAAAACCTGTACCATAACATCCATAGATCTGGCTTACACATACATTTATTTTAAGGACCTGATAAGTAGAACAGGTCCTCTCCCTTCTGAATTCACAGGAGTAAATTCCAAGAGGGCCTGCTCTACATTAGCACAGATATTAAATACAGCTACTCTTTGGTCTTGATATTGACAACAAGCATAATTGCCAGGCTTATTTAGAAGATGAGGAACGGGTACAGAGCACTACATTGTAAACACACAGAAGCTGGCTTGATTTTGCCCATTTCTCCCCCACCCAGCAACACAGGGCAGGTATGTCACATGGCCAAGGTCATCGTGTTAGAGAGGCATTTGAGTAGCAGTGACAAGTTCCTTGGGCTTCAGGAAATCGGGTTCAAAACTTTGGTTCTGCCTTTCCTCCAGAACATGTCAGAAGCTGCATTCCTGATTTATGGCATTTATCTGGGTTTGCATAATGCAAAAAGTCACAATAGTCAAAAGATGCTAAACTTCAGTTATGGAGGGTTTCTTAGGGAAAATGAGAAAATGAGGGAGAATATAGAGCTGATGTGGAAGCTTTACAATGCGGGAGAATGGCAGGAGAGAGAAGAGTGAGCCACCCTCAAAGGTTCAGACTCGTGGAAGACTTCAGAATGCCTCTTATTAGATTAAATGTCTGAGAAGCCTCCATCTCCTCATCAGAGGACTCTCTGACTCTACATTTAAGATGCAAAATGGAAAATCTGTCATATTTGCCTACATGCATATTAAAAAAAAAACAAACAAAAAACACCAAAAAACAATACCCACAAACTCTACGCCTTCCAAAAGAGGAGCACTGACCATCCTGACAGAGAGGAAAGGCCTCAGTAACAAAACCCACCAGCCAGAACTAAACACTGGTCACTGCTATGTTTCAGTGAGTGCATTAGAGCTGAGCACTATCAGCAACAGGTGTTTCAAATATTTTAATCTTAGCTTTAGTAGCCTAAAAAATTAAATAGGAAGTCACTGCCATTTTTCAGACAGTGAATATAAACTTGTAATACTGCCCTTGCAGACAGATCATGTGAATATGCATCAACAAGACAGCTTGAAGACAGAAAGTTTAGAAGTCACAAATACGAGATAAGCAGTGTCAGGGAAGAATTTACTGCTTTATCTCATCTGTGAGAGGCACACATTTAGAAATAAATTGCCTTTTCCACTATCTAGCACCCTTTTGGAAACTGTTCTAAGCTGTGAATATTCCTAGCCATGACCTTATTCTCAGGAGACAACAATGTTCTAGGAAAAGGTAGCTCTGACCCACTACAGGATGAAAGCAAAGCCTGACTCCAAACAGCATTAACTGAGTGCAAACCTACACTAGAATAACAAATTTTCATTAGCTGTGACAGAAGGAAGAATGGTACAGTGCAAGAGCTCCTTAGGAAATGGTGTGTGGAGGTGATATTATCCTGAATAATTCAGCAGTGAAGAATAGCATTAAAAGTGAATATTCAAGGATTCTCAGTCAAACAAACCCTATACACGAAGGTTTTCCAATGGGAAAAGTAAGAGGAAAAAGCAACAGTCAAGAACATCTAGTTCTCTCAAAAAAAATACACAGCCCTTTTGAAGAACATAAGCTACAGCATTTACATAAAGCCTTCTCAGAAATAGTATTCTCCATCCTGCTCTCCCCCTACAGTTGTACAAAGGAAATCTTTATATTGCAACCTGTAAGTTAAACATTTTAATTAAATACAGATTTTAAACTTCCAAATTAAGGTTCTACAACACTTTAGCACTGGCCATTTACGGCCTTATGCAAGTTTTACATGATTTTCAGTCTCAGAATCCTTAAGAACAGAAAATAAGTTTCCGCAAAATAGATATCCCTACAAATTGAAAATTCATTTTTAGAACACTAAGAACGATCCCCCAACTCCAAATTTTTAATTATTCCTATGAGACTAAAGAATAATCACAAATTGCTTTAGCAGAATATGGAAGTTGTTGTAGATGTCCCACAACAAAATGTCATTCCAGTTTCAATTAGCACATCTTCTTTTAAGCACAGGAATAACTTCTTCTAATAAATCATACTCACTTGTAGCAGAACCAAGAAGATTTTTTGAAGATTTTTCTTCTCCTGTGTTATAATCCAATAGATAATCTATGTATAAAGAAGAACAACTCATGACTATTAAAATTTAATCTGTCACAGCAAAGAATATAAACCTCAAGATTTAACATGTCATTCAGTGATGTTAACTTGACAGTGTGGAAATAAAACTACAGAAAGCTTGAGGTCAGATATTACAAACTGAAATGGACACTAAGAATAGAACTGTTCTGTGTGAGCTGCTTTATTTTAGCAATCCTTTCCTACTGTCAGCATAGGAAGAAATTGTCTATTCTGCCAAGTGAAACAGAGACTTATTACTATCATTTTAAAGCAACTCTCTACATAGCTACATTTAAACACATTGTTTAAACTTCAAAGGATTGTTGGAAAAGCCCAGAAATGCTGCAACACTGTCAACCAGTAAATTTACCAGTCGAATCTTTCATCATATGCAGAAGTGATGAGCCACCAAGACAAGCACAAGAGGTGTCCGTATGGCTAAAAATGCACAAAGTATTTGCTTACCATAATCTTCATCAAACAGTTCTTGTCGTTCAGACTGATACTGAGAATCAGCTATTTCTTCATACTCTTCAACCATGCTTGTACCAAATACTCTACAATCAAAGTTTTAAAATTAAATGAAAACCTAGTATTAGGAATTATGTGACATAATTGATAAGCAGTATTACCTTTATGTACTAAGTAAATTAGGTACAGTGGTTGCAGTCAGTTAAACAAGATCAAGCAGCAGGGATTTTATTTTCTCTAAGGTGTATCTACACAGAACCAAAACAAGATCCTGTTTCTCATTCTAATTCCACAGAGTCTTTTCTTCCTTTTAAACTCACACCTAGACTTCCTTGTCTTTGGCTTTCCATGAGCTCTTACACCTCCTCTTCAGTTTCACCTTTGACTTGCTTTAGGTAGTTCTGAATAGATTTACCT
>VYZR01022191.1:19006-32941 GCA_013400675.1 Oxylabes madagascariensis | reverse complement strand
AAAAAAAAAAGTTCTCTCATACCGTAAAATGACAATATTCTGAAGTGTATTGGATGTGGAGAAGATGCAGCATAGAGAGAACAGGTCAGTTCTGTCATCTCTAAGCAATAGCAGAAAGCAAAACCCTTTCACCACCTGGGCTTCCCAACTGACCCACCAAAAGAACAATAAAGACCAATTTTTACTGATTAAAATATTAGAAGATTTTTAATGAAGTTAATGCCGAAGAGTTTCATTTCTACGTGCTTTTCTGTGTTACACCATTTAAAACTCACCAAAGCCTGCACTTCGGTTTGCTAAGCTGGAGTAGGCATTCCCACTTGGAGAAGAGGTGGCTGGGCTGGACAGGGGGCTGTAGGATGATGGATCAGCTGGGTAGGTGTGACTTGTTCCAATGCCAAAGGGAGACGACTGAGCCTTGCCAGACTGAGATGGAATTTGCTGAGGAATAAAGTGTAAAAGAAGGAAGAAGTTTTATTATTGGGGAACAGTGCATCAGAATTGCTTTTCACAACATAAAGCAAAGACTAAATAAACTCTGCAGATGCCAACAGGCACGTTTCTCCTGTCTCAGCCATATTTCATTTCTGTCCAAACCAGCTTACTGCTGCAGAAGGAATACAACAGACTATAAACCATCACTTACAGCTCTCCTGCTGATAAGCTCACATGCACTCTGTATGAGGGCTATTTGGAAAACCAGGATTTCCTTCACCACTATTATGAGGATTAATTTCAAACTCAACAGGTATGAAGAATTCATCCTTATTTTCCAGGTGTATTGATTTTGCAGTGCCACAGTAAAATCAGTTATCTGAATATCTTGCAGGACACGTGCAGGTCTCAGAAGACCAGAGTCTCCAGTGCTTGGGACTAAACGGCCAAAGAAGCTACAAAATTAATGAGCTGCTTTCTCTCCCTGCCTGTGAAGTACAGGCAGTAGTTATTTTGCTTTGTAAAAGGCTTGGAGAGGTGAATCACCTTTCCAGAAGGTGAAGAAACAGTCCAACATTGCTTTAACTGGGCAGCTGAGTTAATTCAAAGGTACTAAAATCCAGCTTGCTGTCATTTCACCTACATAATGACTCTGTCACAGGATCTCCCAGAATGTTACACAAATGATTAAACACTGCAGAGGCTGCTTTGAGACATGTACAACTGGTACACTGAGATTAAAGAGAGTAAGTGTTCCATCCAAAGTCATGTGCTAATGTATGGTGCACAGACAGAATCTGATTATAAACCATCTCCCACATTATGAGTAAGCCCAGCAGTCCCAAGAAAAACCCACTGCCTAACCAAGCCCACAAACAGTAATTGAAGGTGATTACATCTCTGGATACCTGCAATGACGTGCACTGTTATTGGCAATCAGTGCATGCAAAGGAAGCTGTTCTTCCCTGGAAGAGAGGGACAGGGAGCAGGAGGAAGCCCCCACAGTCCAAGGGGAAAAGGTCAATGACCTGCTACAGCACTCAGACACACACAGGTCCATGGGCTGGGCAGGATCCACCCAAGGGCACCGAGGTCGCTGGCAGAAGTGCTCATTGAGCCACTTCCCATCACTTCCCAGCAGGAAAAATCCCTTCACCAAAAGGGTTGTCACGAACAGGAAGAGGCTGCCCAAGGAAGAGACTGAGTCACCATCCCTGGAGGTGCTTAAAAGATGTGTAGATGTGGCACCTGGGGATGTGGGTTAGTGGTGAAATTGGCAGCAGTGGGTTAATGGTTGGACTTGATGACCATAAAGATCTTTTCCAAACTTAATGATTCTATGATTTTTGGGCAAATGCAGGGAAGCTGAGGGAGGAAAACAGATCCCAACAGGCATATAACACGTGGAAGATGCTTTTAAGTCTTCAGTTCAGTTCCAAGCTAAGAAATTGTACATTTCTGAAGGTTTCCACAAAGGCTCAGCATGTCACTTTTGCAAGGCTTAGTTCCATTTTACTTTAAGATGGAAGAATTAATTCCAATTTCCTTACACTCACATACAAACTCAGTTGACTTGGACAGAGTTTGTGCAGTATGAGGGATGAGTAATTTGTTTTAGTCATTTTCAGCACCTTCCATATCATTTGAGAAATGAGTTAATGTTGTGACAGGATTTCATTAACCAGGTGTGACAGGTAACCATGACACTCTGAGGGCTGGGAATAATCAGTGATTAATGGGGAAACAATTCACTTATTGAAAATTTATTTAGTGACCACCCCAACATGCCATTCCAGCCTGCCAAACAATGGGAACTCAGGAGGGATTAAGAGCAGCATTATTAAGATCAAACTTGATTATTTCATATTATTTGTCTCAGAACAAGAGGTGATTTCTGCGCTAACACTGACAAGCACAGTGCATCTGATGCTGTTTCCTCCAGCACACAACAGTGTGAGCCACACTGGGCAGTGCTGATGGAGGGGCTGAGCAGCCTCTGCTCTCAATCCATGCCTGGATTTGTACGTGTCCCTTCTGCCCACCCTGATAAGGGTGGGTAACACTGATAGGTGCAAGGTCCTGGTCCAAGAAAGATTTAATTCACAGGCTTAACACTAAAGCAGAAGATCTGTCCTTTTTCCTCCATCCAGTGCACACATGAAGCAAATGCAGGACAAAGCCTCCCAGTGGGGTTTGGGTCAGTGCAGCCACGGCCACCTCAATGTCCAGCATCCCAAACCAAGTGCAGTTACCCAAGGGGCAGCTGCTCACACTGCCACAAATTAATTATATAAATGGGTTTACTAACACTTGTGTAAAAAGCACAGAGAATACAAATCTTTAATGACTGTGAAAATAAAGCCCTGAAATCAGTACCTGCCCTGGGAACGGTGGGCGATTTCCTGTCCAGGCCACCTGGCTCTGGTTGAGCTGCCGGGATATCTGTGTCAGGTTCTGGCCTGTTGAGGAGGAAGACTGGATGTCGTTGACACCAGGCACGTGCACCACAGATGAACTGAGGGTTTAGAACAGACAGAGCCTCATTTGTAGGGTGTATTCTCAATGCACAAATTGTATCCCAGATAAAGAAATATTGGCAATACAGTAAAACTAATTATTCAATCTGTCTTGGTAAGAAAAATGACTGAAAACCATCACAAAACTATGAAACATACTGGCATTTTAATGTCAGTCCTAACAGACACAGCAGGCAAAATTATTTTGAATTAGACTTCAGTAATCTCTTGGAAAGGGCTTCTAAGAATAAAAACTGTCTCACACATGGTGCATGCACACTTAGCCCCACACCAGTTTAACATTTAATGCATTAAAAATCCAGCTTGCAGAGAGTATTCAAGCAGGTACTTCATGATTAATTTGTACTTAAAGTAAACAGTAGTTAAGCATTTGCTTAAATGCCATTCTAAATGAAGATGGGCACAAAATATGATACTTATAAGCACTTCCTTACTTGTTTCCTGCCTGGGAAATGAAGAATTATGTGCTACATATTAAAAATAAGGGCTTTTAATTCCTTTTTTCACCAACTGATGCTAAAGAACACGTTATATATGCAGGCAAAAGAATAATCAAGACAGAAAGTTAAACTCATGTAGTAACTTTGGAACACTAATAATAAAAAAAAATTAATATTTTTAAGGAAATTTTTTGCATGTTAGCTGTTTTCTACTTACTGAATTTCATTACAGAGAAATACACAGAAATTCCGAATGGTAAGAAAAATTTTATGAAGGAACTGCTCCACTTCACCATTTTATTCTCATGAAGTCTTGAGCAACGGAATCTACACAACCACACATTGTGACTGAAATTTTATATATAAAACCATATTTTTTACAAGTCACATACAAATGAATAGAAATGAAGACAGTACACAAAACCACTTTTGTAGATCCACTGAAACAGCTTGTTCTTTTCTCCAGTCCCTTCCCTATTGTTTATTTTCACAATCTTACAGAGAGAGAATAGAGCAGATTGGGAAAAGAAGTAAACAAGGCTGAGCAGAGAGAAAGCAGGAATCTGAATCCTCGGAAAAGGCTGACAAAATCCCTCCCAGAGTGTAAGCAAAACGTGGCAGGCATTTGAATATGGGAGTTATTATTCTGGATTTCTTACTGCCTAAAAGCAAAGTGTATGTTTAGAAATTCTTTGTAGAGCTTCCTAATGTTTTAAAAATATGTTTTATTCTTATTTTATACCATCACAGAGTCTCCAAAGAGGGAAATGTAGACCAGAAAGTCCATCTAAATCTGGATGGAGCACACAGCAGCTGCTGGGGAGGGCTGGCCCTACTGCCAACACCTTCTCAGCTGGACTGGCAAGTCCCATCATCTAAGGAGCTTGGACTGTATCTGGAACTGTACTTTGAAAGCAGAATTCTGCAGAACAGTGCCTAGAGGCTGCCCAGGCTGTGACTGAATGGGCCAGGCTGGAGATTGTACAGAGGGCAGTTCACTGAGAGTGGAAGTGCTGGCAGAAATGCAAGCCATTACTTGATGTAACAGAATAGCAGTAGGAAAAAAGCTATAGTTAAACATCAGGAATTAGCAAAGGAAATGAACAGAACACAAGCCAAACTCCCTGATGGCAAGTCAGTCACCCAGTAATACACAATATCCAATTAAAAGGCATTTTAATTTACTGTCGTATCTCCCCAAGTTATACTTGGTTTTAATTTGACAAAACACACACACATGGATCTTATTTCTCTTCACTGAGATTATTAGCAATTACGATTTTAAGAGCACATTGGTTTAAATAAAATCAGTGTTTGTCAATTTTTTTTTTGTCAGAACTGACAGGATCTGAGTGGCTGTTCCTTCATTTTCACAGCCTTGGTTGGTTTGAACAGGAGAATGAAACTTCAGTAAGACAATGGTGATATCACAAGGCACTAAGTTAAACATGATTGCTATTATCACTCCCCAAAAGCAACTGGAACCTGTATTGCCAGCTGGTAGGCAATGACACAGACTTAGAATAACTCAAAAATGCCTTAGAACACGCCAGACCACCACCTCACGTGTATTCAGAAGCTGCCTTAGAAGAGTATTCATGCCCCTGTTCCAGCCCTCACCTGGGACTATGGAGGCAGCTTCCCTCTGCTCCCTTTGATACCCACATCAGTGGCCTTCAAGGCAGCCTGCAGGAGTAGTGACAGCTGTAACTGCAAAATCTGTCACTGCTCTAACTGCAGATCTTTGCACCTTCCTAGCTCGGTTGAATGTTCCTCAGATCTCTGACCTCCAGTCACCTCTCAGAGTTACTTCCCTTCAGAATTTGTTGCTGCTTCTTAGCTTTTCTCAATTACAACATCACAGCAAAAAGTACCTACTTACCAGCCAATATTTTTAAGAGATACCCAAATCATCTCAGCTTGCAAACCCAGTGTAAGTGCTGAAACATCACCAGCAGTGAAGTGTAAACAAAGTAAAATTCATTAATGTAAAGAAAGCTTTTGCACCTTGGGTTGGTTTTGTTTCCACCATACAGAAGGGGGACAGTATCCCCCTCTCAGAGAGGAACTGATACAATCAGGATCTGCACTAAATACCTGAAAGTCTTTCCCGAGTGTCCTGGCTGAAATGGGCTTCCTTGGGAGTAAAGCTGCTGGTTTCCTGCTGTGGATGCAGAGGCCATCATTTTTTTGTCTGCTACAAGAGAAAAACAAATTACAGAAAAAGAATTAATCTAGGGGATGAGACAATGAAGGAAAAATTATTTAAAGACAACTGCAATGTATGTTTCTTCCCTTCTTCAAGCTTCATGAAAAAGCCCTGTGGAACACATTAGGAATGACACAAAAGGACAATTCAGTGTGAAACCAGAGGCACAGCTGGTTTGTGTCTCCTCTATACCCTCCTCACAGGCTGTGCCTGGTTAATGCCACTGTTTGCATGGAACATTGTGCTGGTTGTGCCCTCTGGCCACATTGCCCAGACCTGCTGGAAGCTGCTCCTGACCGGACAGAGCACAGCTCCAGCGAGGTGGGCAGCGAGGGGTGCCCCCAGGCACAGACTGGAGAGGGGAACAAAGCTCTTCTGGAAGAAAGGTGTGGGGGTCGGCCCATGGAATGGAGGGATGGCACACGAAACAAGCCTGGTCTGAAGAGGGTGTGATGCACGTGCACCTCTGTGGCTCAGGTGAGGGCACATTTCTGGCACCAGAAAAGTCCTCCAGCCCCACTGCTGTTAGCACAGGCTGTCTGCACTGAGGTGGCAGCTGAGGGTCCCCACCCTGCTGGGTGAAAGGGCCCAAGGAAGAGCTCTCTCCTCCCAGCTGACAATCTGCTTCCCAGGACAGCCCAGGGAGCACCCACCTCCCCGGCAGCTGGGTGGCACTGCCTGCTCCTCTCGGGGTGACAACCTGCAGCTCCACCTGCATCACAGGCACTTCGCTTCTGAGTGTCACAAGACCTGCACGCGTGACTGTGGCAAGGCAAAACACAGGTCGGGGGTGGAATTCCCTGTCCTCATGAGGCTTGGGGGAGCCATGAAATGGGATGGAAGCACCCCAGAGGGGTGGAAGACAAATGAGTGGAGTGAGTAACCTGCACAAAGAGATGCCATTAGCTTTGATAGTCTACCCTTAATGTGGCAATTGGAGATCAATCTCTAACTGAATGAAACGACGTTGGGTGAACAGCACCCTTAATTTAATTTTCTGGTACTGGATTATTCCAAATCCCAGGGAAACCTCACTACTACTTCTCTAAAAATAATTTACAGGTCTGCTACACCACCCTTTTTTCACTTTCTACATCTCCCCAACAAGTGCAAAACACCCTGCAACTCACGGACAGTTTTGCAACCATTTGTTGCTATGTACCTGACAGGCCTAGAAATCAAGTCTGCCCCTTCATTTTCCCCTTTGCTCTTTTCAGATTCCCACTCATTTCACAAGATGCTCTCTTGGACAAAAGGCCCACTCAACTCACAAGTAACAAGTATTTTTTAGGTGTTCAAAATTTTTTTAGCTTTCCCTAGCTTTTAGAGACCTCCTGAGTGTGACTCACCAAAGGCCTCCAACCCACACCAGCTCTTCTCCGTTACCTAAGTTGTTCTTACATTATGTTCCTAACAAGAACCTAAGCTTGCCTCTCTAGAGAAAAAACTCGCCTCAAATTCCCTCACAGGAGCCTCCAAGAGGGAGTGTGGATGCCACTGAAGCAACCTGGAATTGCTTGCCCTTTGTAATGCAGAAATTTGCAGAAATTCGCAGAAATTCCTCCCTGGCTACCTACTGCCCAGCACAGAAACCAAGGCTGGGCTACAAAATCATATTAAAAAAAACAACAGGGAGAAATGGGGACAAGGTGTAGAGAAGGTTGTGTATATACTAGGAAGGATTGAGAATGGGTGTGCGTATCTTTGAGAGAAGGACAGATGAATTTGTCTTTTTCTCCAGTAATGCCATTCTTGCATGAGATGCCCCATTTTCTAAGGCCACCCTTTGCAGGGACACCAAACTCTCAGGGCTGGAGGAGACTGAGCCAAAATCCTTGCGGGTGCTTTAGATATTTGAGAACAACTCACCAGAAAAACTGAGAGTGCCCCAAATGAACTGGAATTCCTCAAGTGCAGCAGAGTTGCCATGGCAGCTACCAGGGTCTGTGCCACAGGATGAGGCCAAGACAAAGGGAATAGCTAAACTAATGGCAAGCAGCTAATTCTCCTTCCTGAGTTACCCTGAATGCTCTTTAGCCTCTGAATCTGGCCCACATCTCTCTCAGCTGTATTCCTACTCAGGATTTTTCACGCAATTCTCTGCTCTCACCTTTCGTACAGCACTGTTTTTTGGGGGGTTTTTTTTGGTGAATTTTACCCGCTTCTCTCTAAACTCTACCACTGTACTGGTCAATAATGGGAGACTTGTTCTCCCCCAGCAGAACCAGGATTTCCAATGTTTCTGCCTCTTTACTGAATCTCTCTAAGAACTGCATCATCCCATGCTTCAAATCACTTGCATGAACTGGTAAAGCCAGCCTTCCTCTCCCAACTTTTGGGGTTTTAATCAAGTGTGGCCACTACATGCAATTATAGCAGCAATCTCCCTGTGTCAGCCTATGTTCTCACAGAACGTGATCGGGTATCAACATAACGCAAATGTCTGGCAGGCAGCATGCAGGCTTGTCAATATTGGTTTTGGAAAGGGCACCTCATCCCTAACTGGGAACCATCCTTTATCATTCAGAGGGGACCTTGATCACAGCTCCCATGAGAAATTCAGAGAGGGAGAATGTCCCAAAAAAAGCACAGCCTGTAAATTGAAAAGAATGAAAAGAGAAATGGCATTTCCAAGAACGTAACCTCCCAGCTACCTCACAGCTTGCAACACTCTTAACCCTAACCCCTCCCCACAAACAGCTGAGAGCTGCCTGAAAAAGAGCCAGTAAGGCAGCCAAAAAGCAAGATATTCTTGCTTGGAAAAACATATTCTGGTGTTTAGGGTTGGAGTCTTGCTACCTTCTAATGGACCCCTTTTATGGCCTCAGCTGTTGACTCCACTGTTTCAGTAAACAGACAAGGATGAACAGGAATAGCAGAGAAGTTCTAGCAACAGCAGGACGGAATATCAAGTATATATTGCAGTTACAAAGTCTTCTCCAATTGAAAAAGCCAATCCAGACCTAAGAAACCAATAGTGAGGTCACCTTCCAACACCCCTGGAGTCAAACCCTGTGGGTCATTTCCTCCCTGCACTGCATGACACTTGCACATTGATTTATTTAAAACAAATGTAAAAATTCCTCTTTTTCACTGAGAACAGTTAAGAACAATAAACAATCAATGAGCTCTTCCACAAGCCATGGCATTAATGAGCCTGTTTTCCTACAGATATATTTCAGACGTTACCTTCAGCTGCCAGTCTCAGTGGTTTCTGTATGTTAGGGCAGCAGGCAGCACAGGCTGGGGCTGCGTTGAGACAGCTCCATCTGTCTGACTGACAAGTTGGCTGTTACCTCCTAGAACAGGGCTGGGAAATCCTTTGGTGAGTACATCAGAATGGACTCTGTCCTCACTGTAATTTCCAAGGAATATAGAACAACATATTGTTTCTGAGACTCCTATCACTCTTAGAAGAACTTGCTAACAAGTTTCAAAGTTGTGGGAAAAAGAGCAAGGACTCCTCACAACCAAGTAACATGACTGGAGATGCCTCAACTGACCAGAGACAAATATATTGTTGGCAGCATATGACTCTGAAAGCATTGAGACAAAAGCTGGTGATTTGATAAAAAACTGCAACCTATCTTAAGACTATATGGTAACTTTCTTGTCCCTTTGTAGGGAAATAAATTTACATATGCTGTTCAAGAAAGAAAATACACACTTAGAAATGGAATGTTCTGCTCAGTATATTTAAGATCTAGGAGCACTGCCTAAGGTGTCCCTGTGAAGTGAAAAGAGAATCAAAACCAGGCAGCTCTGGTGACACAAAAGCCATCCTTCCCTCTTTGAATTTACTCCTATCATCTTTAGGGGAAACAGCAACTAATGACAAATGCTAGGAAATGTCCCAAAGACTGATGCTGCTTAGAAAATTCTCTGCTACACTGCAGTTTCTCTTCATTCTCTTGAAGCTGTGCTCTACATCATGTAACCAAGCGTAACACAGTATTATAAATTAAACATCAGGGACATCCACTTACAAGCAGTTATTCCAGCAAACATCTCAGCAAATCTAGGATCTCTCTCCTGGGAGAAGATAGCATCAGGCTTTTCCACAGACTTTCCACCCTCGTGAACATTAGCTGGTATACTTGGAACAGGCACCTGTGGAGATACACAGAGGAAGGTAATTCCCTCTACCATATTTGACAAAAAGGAATTCAGGGACAGTCACAATGTACTTTTAGTTTTGCTGAAATCTGCTGTTGTTTTACATCCTAAATGATCAGAGACACAAAAAGAAAAATCTGAGAAATTTCACCTGAGATAAGTCATAGGATGACAGTCCATCTCTTTGATGTACTTCGAGTTCTGCTTGCTGTTGCTGAAGTTGTCTGCAAGGGAGACAAAATGACTTTCTTACAAAAACCAATTAAGATACAAAGAGGAACAGTCATGGTCTTCTATTTTATACTCCCAGTGAAGTGTGTCTCAGATAATTTACCAAATCCTTTCCTGTGAGATCCATCTGTTTTTACAGCTTTTCATTGAGAAAACCTGCGCCACAGGAATGCAACAGGACACAGGAAGAATTCTGCTGGGATAGCACAGAGTGTAGGTGGATAGAACACAATTTCTTTATAAAGGATTTAAAAATTCACTATTCTAAACTCATTGTCTTCCTCATGTTGAAAAAACACCAGACCACCCCTCTGATTCTGAAGGAAACAGTAAGTTTGCTCTCCAGGAAGATACCTAATGACAGCACAGCCCAGCAGCTGGAAAGTTACCCAGATGTTTTGCACCTCTGATCAACAGTTGCTTTCTGTTGCTTGGTCACAACAAGCAAGAAAACTTCTGGCCTAGAGATGCATGGGTAGAACACTCAAATTTGTGGGGCTCTTGGCTCAGTTAGCAAAGAAGATATAAACCTCCACAATTATGCTAGAGCTCAGAGATTAGCATAGGATTGAACTGACAAAATACTTGGAATTGATACTTGTAAATGATCTTTGACAGTGCTCACAGTTTGTGTATGTTTCTGGCTTCTTTCTGAAGGAAAAATCACCCAGAAAATGGGAATTACACACCATGTGTGTCTTTCCCCAGAGAGATGATACTTGGACAGGCAGGAATAGATGAGATTTTGCAAAACAGCAAGATCATGGATTTGAAACTCTGGAAAATTACAATGTATTTTTAGCCACAGACTTAAATTTTAGATTTTCATCCAAATATTTTTTAAAATTTTGAAACAGATTCAAATGCCAAGGGACCGAGAAACAAACTTGCAGACAAAGTCAAATGACAAATTAGACACAAACTGGTGGAAATGTGTGAGGAATCATTCAAACAAGCTACTGAAGCAAGCAACAGATTTTGCTATCCCTTGAAGCTTTTCCAGAAGACAGTTTAGTCAGTTTTTATGCTCCATGGCAAAAATCTGTGTCCTGCAACAAACAGCAGGTCGGAGTAAGTGGCCAAAAGCATTCTGCAGGCCTTAAGGTGTGAGAACACATAATACAGGGAATAACTTTTGTCCCAGCAGTAATATGCAAAAAAAGGCAGCCCTCCAAGCCACTAGAGAGCCATGGAGTTTCCCTATTATTTTAGCGAACAGAAAATTCCTAAAAATTACCTCTGGAATGCAAAGACATTCTTTGTTCATAAGCATAAAATGCAAACTTTTCCAACAGAGCTACAGGAGGCAATTTAATCGTGGGGAATCTATGGGGAAGTTTCTAAATACCACCCCGTGGACAATAAACACCCATTAAATCCCGTTGTTAACGTGAAAGCTAATTACACTGTTTCATTTGTTTTTATTACCACCGACTCGGTGCGTGTGTCAATAAACAGCACATTAGGTTCTCCTCTGTTCCTTATAAAGAATGTTTTCTTGATTCAGCCATATACATACAAATGAGCCAAGCCAAACAGTGCACTCACTCATTATTTGTTTTGTAGGCACTTCTCTAACTTAGTGCTCCTTTGCCCCTCTCTTATCTTTCATCTCTAATACTCATTAAGCTGCAGTACAATATAAACACCACGTTGTGTTAACAGCACTGAACTTTGGGAACAACCTCCCAAAATCCATTTCCTATAAAATTCAAATAGTTGTGTGTATCTTTACCGAACTCTGTGCAAGCTATGCTGCATTTAATTAAGATTGAAACGCAAAGCCAGGGCAGCATCTTCTGTTGTTGTTGGCTGCTACTGCATAAATAGTTGAAATGGTGCTTGAAACCTGACAGAAACTGTGCAGCAATTCATGGAGCAGCCGACCAGGGAGAGCTCAGTGCTGCTGCTGTGGCTGCTTCAGAGCCTGCCACCTCACCAGCCCTTGTGACAGCCAACACGGGGAGGTCCCTTCAGCCACCCAACTGCTGCACAGCAAAAATGAAACAGAACAAGGGATTATCATCAGTTTAGGCAAAACTCAAAGCTGCCTTCTAGCTTTGAGCCCAAAAATTGTCCTTGGTTTCACTTTCAGTTTCAGGGGTTCAAGGAGTAAATGAACCATTTCTTGGCTCTACCCAACACAGCAAGTGAGGCATTGTCAGGGTCAACAGTGGATTCTGTCTGTACTGACCCACAGGTTCAGTATGAAACTGGGAAAGCTCTTGGCTTGGACAAGGAATGGGTCAGCAAATCTGAAGGCTTGGACAGTTACTTCAAATTTACTTTAGTAAATACACATGGAGGAAAAAGGAAGATAGAGTGGAAGTTCTTCTGACATTCGAGAGGATGTTAAGTTCTCTCTATGAAAACTGAAGTCACTGGTTCCTTTTCCAAGCATCAGAGTAAACAAAAAATTATTTGAACTTTAAAATTAACAGGCTCTTTAGTGGGAGAGAAAAAACAGTACTGCATCCCTACCAACCTATTTTTATATAATACAGGCACACGTGCTTCCTGTGTCTAGTTTGGACAAAAGCAGAGCAGTAAAAGCCTTGGGGCTGTGGTTGTAAAATCCTCTTTCAGAAATTCACAGTATCTCCCTCTTTTAGCCTAGAGCTTCAACTCAGCCCTGCGAAAGGATCCGTCTAACACCAGTATCAGACAGACCACAGATGACACAGGAGCAGAGAAAGTCTTTACCACCATGACCACCAAGTGGAATTTTATCAGGATAGGTGACCTCTTTAGTGTTTTGGCCCATGAGAATCCAGAGCAGAAAGCCTCTCTCCCACAGGCTGATTCATGCAGCAGGCTCTTTCCAGCAGTGACCTGTGCCAGCTCACTCCAACACAAAAAGTCTCGAGACTCAGGACAACCACAGCACTCAGAAATTCACACAGTGCAGCACAGGATTTGTGGCTTCCAAAAATGAAACATCAGATATTCCACACAAGTCAGAAAAATACATCTCTGCTTTATTTTGATGTATATACATAAAATATATATATACATATAAGACCTTTATATAACCTGTCACCACGACATTATTTTTTTCAAACACTGCTCTATCTGTGTAATAAATAAACACTGATAACAATTATTTTTTTCTCTTTGAAAATCAAACAGTCCCAACTACACAGGAAGACGTGGTCAAACAGGGGACTCTTCAGCCCAACACAGCACAAATGTGAAATGTTAAATGTTTCATTTCTTCAGGAAGTTTCTCTTGGATGACTACACCCAAGTGAAACTGAGAGAAGTTTTCTTTTCTTTTTTTTGCTAAGAACTAAGTGAACATTTGAACCTAATGTTTCCTTATCCTTCTGTACTTAAAGCAAGTTTGGACATTTGACTGTTTGAAGCTCCAAAGGAGCATCTTTATTTAAAAAAAGGGAAAAAAAAAAAAAAAAGAAAGAAAAAAGAAACAGAACAACCAAACCAAGCCAACAAATAACATTAAAAATCAATGAATCCCTCCACAACTGGAATCATCACTGCCCTCTACAGTCTTTTGGGAAAATGCTGTTCACTGAGCAACGTGAGCTATTCCATTAACAGACACACACAGATGTACGTACTGTGGCTTTAAACTACCCTCAGTTAAAAACTGATTTAAACCCAGATTTTTTGGCTACATTGCCTTTACAATTTCATGCTGAACTTTTAACTACTTCAAGCCTGTTTTTTACGGGGCTGCCCAGGTTACCACAGTGATAGCCAGATCAAATCTGTCTCTGTGCCTTCAGCTGGGCAGAGCAAGGCATCCCTGCCTGGTCTCCATGGGAAGCACCTTGCTGGACGCAGGGAACCTTCCAGGAACACGTAAGGATGGCCACACACACCAGGGCTGCTGCCAAACCACCAGTCCCAGCAGCAGCTTAACGAGGAGTTGGAAATCACCAGCTAAACCATGACGTACAACTCTTCAGGGCAGCAAGGAAATCAGGAGTCAAAACATGACCCC
>VYZR01022191.1:4030-14947 GCA_013400675.1 Oxylabes madagascariensis | reverse complement strand
GTAACTAAGAATTCAGATGTCTGGGTTTGGTAGCTGAAGTTTTGTTCAAGTCAACAGTTGGGCACCAAGCGAGGATTAAGAAGCAGCCAACTGAAGTACATTCAAAGCAATCTCCTCACACTGGCCCTGCAACTGCACTCCACGTGTTATCCAACAATCTGGGGTGAAGCCAGAAGAAAACTTTCATGGTTTTAAGTCATTCAGCTGGCACTCACCTGGCCAATCTCTGTTTACAGCTTTTTCACCAGACTATCTCAGGGTTGCTTCAAGGAAGGAAAGGGAAGGTCTACGGCAAACAAATGCCACATCTTGTGGATTCTTAATCATTAACATCTGGAATTTACTTTTTATTAGCTATCTGCAGCCTGTATTCTCTAAAAGTAGCAAGTCCCACTACTTATTTTTATCTTTATTGCTTGTCAATAAAGACAATCCCTCTGTATTTATTGACAAGCAATTAGATTAAGAAAAATGTTCCAATCCTATTTTTTTTTCAGAGATTTGCACTTCAAATTAATCAACTGGATACACGACTAAATGGAAAGAATGCAAATAGAAGACGCAACAAGCTTTAGCAAAGCCCAGGAAAGTTCGAAATCCTACTGAAGTAAATGACTTTTGGTTGGTTTTATTGGGGGTTTTTAATGCTTTTACAGGGTTTTTCTCAGATCACTGAGCAACATTCTTTTATCAGCAATTTTCTACTACCACACCCAGGGTAGAAACCAGAGAGCTGGTGTAGAGTGTGCAATCTGAATAGTATCCTCCTGGGTATCCAGTAGCTGTATACTGGACCCTTTGATATTAACCTGTATTTGTTGGTCTTAGCCTTGAGTCTATCTTATTCTGGCCTGATTTTTCCCACCCTGATGAATGAATTTATCTTCCCGAGAAAATAAAGCTCTGAGATAGATACTGGCAATTGACCAAAAACAGCAAAACCTACCCTCCCTCCCTCCTCTGTTATGCACCAGCCTGGTTCTGATACTGTCAGCAAATCAGAAGTGTCAAGTTTTCAGGTTTTAGGAAAAAAAGAAAAAGGAATTTATTTGAAATCACAGTTACCTTTTTAATTAAGAGATTTCTAAGTCCAAACTAACAATAAAACAAACAGCAGTGATCTATTACCCTGAAACCCTGATTAAGCAAACAGCAATTCTGTAACAATATATAGAGCAGAGAGATTGCTGGTGGGAAAATCTTGAACTGTCTTAAGATAGAGCACACAAACAAACTAGCACAAAAAAATTTCAAAGCTAATGATTAAACTTTACTTTGTTATAGTCTTCGGAAATAAAAACCACCTGGTGCAAAGCTTAACTGTTTACTTCAGTCTTTTATTGCATGATGGGAATAACAGCCCCAATCACACTGCTACTGTACTGAACAAAAATACACCCAAGAAGGCATTGCCTGCTGAGGAAACAACACAGTTATTTTCATAGATTGGACATAGATTGAGTGAGCAGGAACTTTTCACTTCTAATTGCATTTTTTCCTGCTGTCTTTCTGTATGACCTTAAGCAAATCATGCAGGTCCCTGACCCAGCAAATCACTTATGCACACGCCTAGCAGAGAGTGGTGACTGTGGAGTCTCCAGCAGCCAAGTTCAGGGACACACTGGCAGCCTCCCACAGCCTGATCTCCCTCCAGTGAACACAGGGAGGACCAAGTCATTAACTGCAATGTTCATTAGTCAGCCCTGCTGAGACCCAGGCAATCCTTGGATGGATTCACTGCACACGGATCTCTGACGGGCCATTATCCAGCAGCCCTCTGTCACTGTCTCTTGGACAGATGAGTGGAATCAATCATTTGGGCAGCACTGAACAACAGCATACGTGTCCTCGCTGCTCCTGCGCGGCCGACACCATCAGGCACCAATTCAGGGAGCTGAACCAGCCCCAAGCTGGAAGCTCCATGCAGAAGGAATTAGTGCCTCAGCCTTCCCAGCAAGTCCATCCATGCCAGCACCAAGGCAGCAGGAAGGTGGGGAGGAGGGCAGGCAGGAGAGAAGAGGGGAAGCAGAACTGACTCCTGGAGACAGACTCCTGTGAGGAGGATTCAGCTGCAGCATCACATCCCCAGCCAAGGTGGGGCAGAGGAGATGTTCTGGGTGTGGGGACCTGTTCAAAGCACTGAACTCTCACAGCCTGTGAATCAACACCTTGAATGTAAAAAGGCTGCTGCTTGCACTCAGTCTGTGCAAGGGATCTGAAGTGGAGGCACAGTTGGCCATGGGGCTGGTAATTCCTGTAGAAGGGGGGAATGGTGAGAAACAGCTCAGGAGGACTGATATCTTACACTACCTCCAACACTTCTGCAGAGACCATAACCTCACTTTCACAATCTGTTCTAGGGACACAGCATTCAGCTGTTTTTCCCCAGAGACTCTGTCTGTGCATGCTGTGCCTGAACAAACACTTGGCTATACAAATTATTTAAAAGTCACTTCATATCCACATTTCACAGCTGAAAATACATATCAGCATCCAACCCAAGATGGATCAACACAACTTGGTTGAGCTATTGGCTGTTGTTAGAAAATCTGGAACCACTTAGATCAACTGAGCCTCAGCAATTGGTTAAAGATCCTGTGCTGAGTGTTCTGGTACAGCAGGAAAGGCATTGAAAAGCCCAGCAATAAGGAGGCAGCTCAGGGAAAGCCCTGCTAATGCATGTCCCAGACCAAGATGAAACAGCAAGCTCTGCAATGGAATAAATGTCACTGATTCAGCTGATGTAAATGTGGTAAAAATGAATCCAAGCCAGTAACTCTTCCTGTATGTTGTATTTCTTTCGATACTTGCCTACACATTTCAATTTTTAATAGAGAAAAAGGGCCAAATTACATGTTGATGTAAAGTGGTGTAACTCCATTGAAGTACATCATCTAGGCTAGCACAGAACTCAGTTACAAACAATCCAGTGTCACAGAGGGATGTAACTACTTCCAAATCAACAGCCCATCTTGGAAGATAAATCATTTTGGTTACCACTTAACACAGTGAGATCAATACAGGCACCTCCAAAACAGTTCACCCTGTGCAGAAAATAAAACCCAAAAACCAGAAGATTTATTTCTGAAAATACTGTCAACCCATGCTGCAGTTTAAACTACCATTTATTATGCAGCTTAACCAACTGATAACTGACCAACAAATTGTTTTCTATCTTGCCATTCCTTCTCCTGCATAATCGAAAAAAATACCTTGAACTATAAAATAAAAACTACTTCTTTGGTCAAAATAATAACAAAATAATAAAGTGTGGAACAAAAGAAGCAGACACAGCACCTGTTGGAAACTCTCTCGCAAATGGCTTTGATCTTCAGGATGGCAGAATTCTAAAATGTCTTTCCCCAGAAGATCCTAGAATAAAACATAAAGCTATATAAAAAACCCAAACCACAACACAAATCGATGTGCAGACCTCCAAGTAATTCCTGCAAACACAATATCTGTCCCACTTAATGGGACTGCTCAGTTAATCAGGAATGAACCACACAAACAAGGTTTGTAGGCATCATGTCCCATGTTTTTACAAAAATGTTTAAGTGATTCTCTAATACCTGTGAAATGGTGTCTTGAAAAGACTGACTCTGCTACTATAGCTCATTTGATGGTACTAATTTTTGTAAAAACACTTATTATAAAGCAATTCAAAATAAAAAAATATGAATAAGAAAATGAACAAGGAACTACTTTTGCCTCTAAATTGCAACTGTTGGGAGTTATCTGAGGGAGAGCTGTGGTTCATTTACTATTCTACTCAGTTCTAGACCAGCCTCCTTCCTGTTCAGAGAAGCAGATGTAAGCCTAAAGGAAAATAGATGCTGCAAATTATGTTTGCTTACTGTTCAAGAGATTGGCAGAATCAAAAGTCTAGAGGACTAAAATTCTCTCCAAGCACTGTTAACTTTCTATCACAGAAATGTCTTCACTGGAAAGCTGTGCAAGGTTCAGAGCACTCGGCTGTTAGAATTTTAATCAGATCTGAAGGTATAAAAAGATACGCCACACAGAGGCATGGACAGCAAAGAAAAACAAACAGCACTTAGTGCACGATGTACGAATTATCAGCTACAAATACTTCATGTTTGCAAATGGCATTTTCTGCATTAGCTCGACCCATTCTCCACATTCCCAGTGGCCACAGACCTGGGGCTGGTAGCCAATGACGCTGATGCACCTTGGGTCCACAAAGGTGATGACTCCATCGGAGTTGTGCCTGGACAGGAACTCCGTGGGGACCGACATGCCGTTCATGTCCATGCACACGGGAGAGCTGGTCACCTGGGGACAAGCAAGGCCACACCACGGTCACCCAGGGCCAAGTCTGAGCCCACAGCTAGAGAGCAGAATCTGCTGGCAGACTGCTAACAACCAAAGGAAGTAAAATAAAACAATAGCACAGATAAATGACAGAACAGCCTTTAGTCCAGTTTGCAGGGCAAGTATCTCACCCCATGGCATCTATCGAGGCTTAACAGCACAGCAGAGAAACAAACACACCAGAAGGTCCCAAGAAGGGGGGATTTAGTGAGGATGTAAGCCCAGCTGGATTCATCTCACTTTGCAGCACATCAGCCATCGTGGTTCCTATCTCTGTCAACCAAGAATGAATGACTTGCAGAGGACAAGGCACTCCATTCATTTTAGGATAGGAAACCAACCCATTGTCTGTAGACCCAACTAACAGGACTGCTCAGACTAAACACTCATGTTTCAGGTGACATGAACCTCACCGGGAACACCTACAGAACCTGAACCAAGTCCTCCAGAGGCTGAGGTAGGGGATATTAGACCAGCAAGCAGCTGCTCATAATGAAAAACACAGTTTTCTAAATATTTCTCAAATCTCACCAGAGAGAACTAGGTGTTTTCAGCTCTCTGCCTGAAATCTGTGCTATCAGGCCACTTCATAGCCATTCTTTCCCACTGGAGGTACAAAGGAGACCATTGATTTTCTTACAAATTCCAGAGCTATGTCAGCTAACAATGCAAAATGAGCAAAATCTCATTTTTTTGCTAACTTGGAGCTGATTAGTGAGTTAACCGTATGCAAGATTTCAACTTGCTGTTACAGAGGAAGAGTTTTTAATTTGTGCACCCTGACTCCCTTCTGATTTAACCCACACCACAGAGCTTCCTCTTGCCCTCCCTCACATACCACAATGGCTCCTCTAATGTCACAGATGTTTTGACATTATTTGGAAATCCTCTTTCTTTGGAAGCTGTAACACATGAACCCTCACAATTTCCTTCTTTCCATTAGTGGAATATATTACTCTTGATTATGAAAGCATGATTAACCTAAACCCCATCCTGCAGTACCTCTGTAGCTCTGCCATGGCCACAGAGAGCCACTCTGCAGACGTGCTCACACTTGCAGGCTGCTCACCTCGGGTAAGATGGGCTTGGCACCTGTGAAAGGGTCATTCCACCTTGTCAGGAGGAGTGATCCCCTCCTAGCAGATGGCAGCGAGTGCAGGGGATCATGCAAGAGGCTCAAACATGTTCACCCATGGCAGAATTCCCAGACCAGGAAGATAAAAACTGTCCTCCCTGCTGTGGTGAAGGAGATTCACCATGACTGCTTTAGCTCAGAGCTCTGAACTCTGCTCAGCAATGCACTAAGGAGGAAATGCACTACAACAATTGCAACCATCTACACAAAAAGGAAGGAAAATTTTATTCTCCCAGTTCCTTCAGCTCACATCTCATCTGAATGCATAACATAATACATGCTGAGAATAAAGCTATGATTTCTGAAGTGCCTTTTGACTGCTTTATCTTTACCATTTTCAGAACAACTCCTGCAATCACAGTTTTTCAAGTAGTTGATTAGTCAGAGAGTGAATGACTGGAAAAATGGCAGGGAGATTATCACTGGCTTTGGGGGTCACTTTAACCCACACCTGCAGCACCTGTACTGCCACGTTTCTCACCACCTCCAACACCCCAGCCCTACACACCCTAAAGAGTGGCAGGTCTGTGCACACCCATCTTCAGGAGCATCTCTGCTGTTGTTACTGCATTAAATACACATATGCACCAAGATCACAGTTTCATTTTGCTCTGCTGACAAGTTCTAGACAAGTCACTGACTGCACAGACCTCAAGGCACTTTATAAGCTGGAGGCATGTTAGAAGTTACAGTCTAGTAGCAAAACAGTGTGCAAATTGTTTGCAACCACACCAGAACAAGGATCATGCTTTCAGAAACAGTTTGTATATGGAAAACTGGCATTACCTGAAGCCTTCCTATTGCCACGAGGCAGTATTTACTACCTTGTCCCACATCAGCATCTTCTTCTGGTATAGTCATTCCTGGAGTAAATGATAACAAATACTGTTATAATTAGGAAATTGGGATAAACACAGATGCTGCTGTCCTGGCTCAGTGCTCTTCTAGCTGCTCTAAATCTTATAAAATAACCCAATTTTCTCCTCTAAGATTCGGTCATTATTTCTGGGTTCATATCAGATGATCTTTCTCAGTTTTGCTCAATCCTACATCCCTCACACGTATACACAGTACCCATAGCAGCAATTTTGGCTGCTGAAGAGAAAGCAGATACTAAAATTCCATTATACACCGAGATGGAAAGTAACATTTCCATGAGTTCTGCTCCACCAGCATGGTTATGGAACCATGGGGTCACTCAATATGGTCAGTGAATGTTCAGTTCTCTTTGTGAATAATATCTTACAATGAGCCTTAAAAACAAGGCACAGCCTAAATTAATCACTAATTCTGTGCTCATATTTAACAGATGGTTTTACTTTTTTCTATAATGGACTAAACCTGCGTCGTTACGTTGAAAAACTGAAAAAAATGTGGATGCTTTGCTAACACTGCTCGTTCCAGTTGTGTAACAGGAGTAACTACCATAAACACAGGAATAGTTTCAAAACATACATGTGTTCTATTTTCCATCTCAGTGTTTCACAAATAGGAACATTCAGATTAGCATTGTTTACTTGCTTGTTGGCTAAGCCTTGAGTTAAGGCTGTTTCCCAACTCCAGTACTGAAATATCAAGTTCGTATAAAACACTTGAAAAAACGTCTTCCAGGAGTGACACCACTGACCTATTTTAAGTGAACTGTAAACTCTTTCACAAGGATTTTTAAGGAATTCAGTCATAACAGGCAGTGAATCATTTAAGAGGCACTTAAAAGCATTAGTGAAATTAATTGCAAAGCAGCTACCATTTCTGAAACAACAGCCACTTTATTTTTTAAATTTATAATCCCCCATGTATGTCAATCTTTGGACAGTCCAGAGGATGACAGCACACCACTTTCTTAAATGACATCGAATGACATTCTTTAATGAAAAACTACTAAAAATGCTGCTGAATGAACTGGAGTCATCTCTAAGGATGTTATTTTGTATCAAAACAGCTGAATCTTATCTGACAATCCGTTTCCAAACAGCACTTGACAGGTATTTTTTGGTCCTCACTGAACTATACAATAAAATAAAATACACCAGGCATGAAAGAAACCCCCTCCATGTTTTTGCATAATATATTGGCACTTGTTCTACAATAATTTCACAATCTGGGGTGCACAACATTATTTGCAGCCCCCTACAGATAATTAGAATTTTATCAAGGGGTCTCAAGAGCTTTAAAAAGGAGGAACATTATTGCCTCATCTAAGAAGTGCTGTTTCAAGGACATAACTCTAAGCATTCTAGTTGGATAACCTTAACCAAAAGGTCCCTTTCAAATGGAGTTTTCCATTTGAGAAGGACACATTTAAAGTATATTCCCTTGACTTCAAAAGCTTTTCCAATCATTTCCTTAGTAGCACAGAGTATTGCAAAGGACAGCAAAGATACAGCTGGACAGCTTCCACTTTGCATAACNACCTAGAGAAAAAATATGACAAAAAGATTGTCTGCTTCTCTGCAATGTAGGTGCTATTACTGGCAGCATTCCATACAGAGAAATTATTTTCATTATTGTTCAGCTGATATTTCCAAAGATGCAACTCTGGGTGTCTTTATATAGGAGGGTGCATCTGTAGATGAGATTTACTTTTGCTTTAGCACATTTCCTATTGAACATACTCCAGTGTGGACAGGTAAATAAAGATGGGCACAGCACCTTCTACCAGATTTTCCAGCTCTTAACACAATGCAATATTGCTCCTCAACCCCACCAAGTGCCATCATTATTTGTAAAAAAAGTTGTAAGAGCTTGGAGGAAAGCAGCCACAAAACTGATCTTTAGGGGGCATCAATAAAATAAACATACTTCAGTCATTCACATTCTTTATGTGTAACCCTGGGAGAGGGTTGATTTCTCAACACCAAATATACATCCCCTCTCAAATAATAAATACAGTGCTGTGCTTGCCTGAGTTCATATCAACAATTGGCACAGCTAAGCTGCAACTGAGCATCACAAATAGAACGCTGTGCCGTCAGAGGTGTTATATTTAATTTCCAAGTGTCCTTTATACCAGCAAACAGTTTCCCACAGGGCAACAGCATGTGTTGGTGTGGACATAAGGAACTTTTTAGTTTTCCCAATGAGCTTCCAGTTGGCTCTAACAACAGGAAAGCTTCATTTTCTGCTTTGTTTCTCTACCCTTCTGCCCCACATTTTCTACAAGACACAGAAGAGCATTAGTGGATTTATGGGTTTATTTCACTGCATTAAAAAGGAAATTATTTATAATTCTTTAGAAAGATGGAATTTAAGTGTCCAGTGGTCATTACCAATCGTCTGATAATGCCTGTCTCCATTAGAACCATTTCTGATAGTTACTTGCCAGGGAAGGAACTACACTTTGTGACTTTATCTCTCATACAAAACAATGGAAAAAGGCTTTCACAAAAAAAGGCTGTAGACAGCATACTAAGGATAAAAATCTCATGAAAAATCCCAATAAAAACTAAATTAACCATTCTTAAAAAAAAAAAAAATAAAGCCTTAAAGATGACAGCACTGCAAGGAATATTCAAGCAACTATTTTGTTTTGTATTGGAAGAGAGAGTACTTTGCACAAACTTCCAGATTCTGGCCAAAACTTTAAAATAACCTAACAGCTTTGGCATGCTGTGGTTAAGATGTTACCGTAAATCTGACTTGGAAGACTAAAATGTTTCTNATTACTAATTGAAACATCACACAATTCAAAGCAAGATTTGCAGTTGACAAGTGAGAAAAAGGCAACCTGGAAGACATCTAAATTTATATCAGATGTCTTAGAATGCCTGCAGGATGCACAACANAAGCTTTCGAAACATGTATCTATCCCTTTTCTTCACTATGTGCTTTTCTGCAGATCCTGGCTTTGATTTACAGAAAACTACCAACATCCTGACAGACTTTATCTTCTCTCTCCACCAAATCTTATGGCATGAAAGAAAAGCAAAACAAACCTATTAGGAAAATATCATATGGACCACAGAAGACTCATTTCCTTCCAGGAATGAGATATTTAGAGGGGAAAAAACATAGAAGAAAAGCAAATCTTGCTTAAGTTGAAAATGGGGAAAAAACCCAGGAGAAGGTCAGCACTTCTCAGTTTTATGACTGGCTATGAAACTGAAGCACCGTCTAGGCTGAGGATCACAAGTTCCATCTGTGCTGCTTTGCTGAGAACAGAGGGACAAAGGCTGGGATTGCTGCTCAGCCAGTTTCAAACAAGGGGTCCTTTTACTTCATTTAAAATAACTCAACACCACGGTCTCATTATTTAACCAAACATACAACGTGCCTGGCAGGAACATCCATCTGAAATATCTGACTCCTTTTTCCTTTGACTTCCACACCAAGTTTACACCCTGATTACTTGAGGCCAGAATATAACCACGGGGANGCACTGGGATATCATAAGGGAGCACCATGTGATTTTGAGGAATGGAGTAATAGAAATGGGATGAAATCCAACATTACTAAATGCATAAGCATGCACTTGGGGAACAGTAACAGTCATAAGCTNAGGCACAATGGAAGAAAACGAACAGACCATTAACACACAGCCTGAACAGAGGGCAAGGCATGATGCTTCCTCTGTTTTCTCTCCCCTTTCCAAGTGAAGAAGGGGCTGAAGACAATCTGCCACTACATAAGCCTTGCTGCTCCACATAAACAAGAAAAACCACAAAGGTAGGCTGGATGTACCAAAGTGTTCTCATGCTGAACACAGACCTGAGCCGTAACACAACAAACCCAGTCCTTAAAATATGCCACCATCTGTCTGTACCTTATTCATTTTCATCTGTTTGAAGTACTCAGATTACTTCAGATTTGCACAGACTCTTCCCTGCAGCAGCCCTGTCAAAGAGTCTATCACACCAATAACGATCACAAAGCAGTTCCTCTCCTGATGCTTCTGTATCAACACTGTTTTATTCAGTGTGAGACTAAAAAAACTGAACAGTGGCCACAGACAATGCAGTTCAACCCAGAAAGAGAAAATACCAAGTGCTAAACAAATGAGACTAAGTACAGATTACGGGCATTTGATAATATTGGTTCTTTTGCTTATGAAAGTACACTTTGTATTGTATATTAGCTCTATAATGCACATGCCACACTGCATGCCTTGAAAGAAAAGGATCTGGAGTTTATACCAGTGTCCACTTGGCAACTGAAAAAGAAATGAAAATTATCTTTTTGTCTGCTGAAATTTTAAACAGCTGTGATTTATCACCAGCCCATGTATTACCAAGAATCCAGAGACCATGCAGGGCTTGCTGATTTGAACAAAGTAATTTTATTACAGAGTAGATTACAGCAGTGTATTACTGCTGCAGTTATCTCATTTGCTTTGCAGATTAGGGTTGGGTTACCACTGGAAATGAGAACAAATACAGTGATATTGTCACTTATTTACTCAAACATATACGGGAACAATGCAGCCCATGGATATTCCCATACAACTTTGA
>VYZR01022185.1:37041-47603 GCA_013400675.1 Oxylabes madagascariensis | reverse complement strand
TTTTAAAAGGAATCAATTATCCTATTAATTCTGTAACAAGAATTCTAATTAAAAGGTAACTAAAGAGAACAGGAAATTTGCAGGTAAGGTATTTTCTACACTTATTCTATTACTGCATATTTTATTTAATGCACAAGTACACAAGAAAAAAGAGACTATTTCACGTAAGAAATAACTAATAAGAACAGCAGCCCTTATGCTTTGATGCCTATATCAAAAAAAATCATTTGAAAATGATTGTATGACATATGAAATTAGTCCATGATAACAAGCCACGTTTTACTCATTTGTCAGGCATACCTCTCTTTGTTAACTGAATATAACTGAAATACCTCTCTTTGTTAACAGTAATGTACTGCTAAAATTATGAATTTACTGAAAAACTGGAGATATCAGAATGTTTTACTATTAGTTTCTGAGAGCAGAGCTACAGTTCATTAACTATTGAATCGTTTATTTTAGTAGAAGACACAAGAGTGATGAGGCAGAAAAACCTGAAGGAAGACCTTCAGGAAGGAAGAATTTACCTGCATTCTTCGTACATTAATAGCATTCAGTCAGTGTATTACCTTAGCCAGTATCTACAGCCTGCTTCTTACCTGGCCATCTGACCAGCACAGCTACAAGAAAAACAAGCTATTTGGTGCAGCATAGAAATATCCTGCCTGAGCCCCTTTCCTTGACTAATCAAAAACCAAGAAGGCAAGAAAAATGTACGGCCCTTCCCACAAAGAGCACTGTCTTTGCAATTTCTGTAACCAAAAGTCGGCCTAATTTCAGTCTGCCTAATGAAATCATCTATTTCAGGGAAATAGAAAAAAGTGTCATTCAAATATCTTGCCTGTATAGTTACCCAAATAACAGAATAGCATTCATTCTACTTTGAACCAGACAGAGTAGATCAGTTTCAGCTCAGCTTTAGATTCATTCACTCAACTCCACCTGTCTTCCACCAAAAGTATCGAAAACGAAATAGATATGCAAGAAAACGCTATTTCCTTATCAAACTGAGGGGTTTGAATATTTTTTTATTATTATTATTTTTTATTACCCTTCCCAGGTAAGCTAGGATTTGAGTATATTCTGTAGGCATTTAAATAATTTTTCCTGAAAATACCTGTCTTGAAAGCACCAGTTAGGATATTGTTGAACTCCTTCTTCCTCCAACTCTCAGTTACTAGTGAGTGAACAAACCACACATTCCCACTAACTACAGGACTAAAAAGAAAAAGAAAACATAGTACTGAGGTGCACTATTATGAAATTAGGCACAATTTAAGTTAATAACTGAAAATGTTCTTTTTCAACTTATGCTGCTTGCCATTTATGTCTGTATACATAAACAAGATGGAAATCTTGAACTGTCCAAGTCATCTAGTTCCAAACAAAGGAGCAGTCTAAAGAACAAGCCATACATCCTCTACCTTACAACTTAGCAACTGTTACCAAGATCTGCATTTGAGAAAAAAACCCGAAACCTACAGCCTGTCACTCAAAACCACTGCATTTCTCCAAGGCTGTCTTCTCCAACACTTAAAATAAAAAGTCAGATGGGCTCTTTAACAGATACACGGAGAAAGTATTTCCTTATCACTAGCACAAGAGATAGATAATGCTTCTTCAGACAGCCTCTTATTTCAGCAGTTTGGAAATTTATTTTTTTCTTAAATCTCTGTGGTGGATAAATCAGTGATGCTCTATTGTTCCGGTTTTTTGTCTAAGGAGCTTTTGTTTTTTTAATTGCTCCTTAGCTATTTTTCTTAAGAACCAGATCACATAGATGTTTTATGTTAATGAAACACCCATTAAAAGAGAAACATATCACATCATAAGGTAATGTGGAAGAACTCGGGTCACTGTTCATTACTGACATAAGCAGAAAGAAAGCTCAAACATTTTCACTTAAAATAGAAAAGCATTGAAGAATTGTATAAAAAATTGCAGAATTAGTAGCAGCCTCTGAAGTTCATGCACAATTTGATTAATGTCATAAAAGGGAAGGAGAAAAGAAAGCAATTTGAGAAATACTACTATTATGAAGAATAGTGGTATACATAGACTCATCCCCCTCAGTGTCATTTTTTTTTCCTTTGTCTACTTATGACTTGCTCTGGTTTCCAAGAACTCCCAAGCCAAACAGTGTGAACAGTTTAGCTCCTGCACCTGTGTGATACAATCATGCTGTTGTTCTCTTTTCCCTACTATTCTTTAAGAAATTATTTGGTAAGGTTTGCTTCTAATTAGATTGTAAATTATTTGTGGCATGGACTGTATGTCCTGCTTGTTTTTAGGTACCTGGCACTCCACAGCCATGCTGGTAGTGAAGTTCCCAATCTCAGCAGGGGCAATGCAAATAAAAAAAATAAGCAGTACAATAATAAGCAGTGTTATGCAATACAACACAGCCACAGGAAGCGAGCATGATTAACATACACAAAAATGAAGTAAGAAACCACACATTTTGAACCTTAATCTCCCCTTATATGCTTCTAAGTTTTATTCTGCTGCTAAAGTCAAACAAGTAACTAAGTTTTGGCCACCTTGTTAAATGGAAATTGTCAGTATATCCAGATCTATCCAGCATGTCTTTTAAGACAAGAACAACAACTAAAAAAAGCAACAACAACCTTCCTGAAGTTTCTCCCCCTTGCAAAATTAGTCTACATTCATCCCACAATCCTGCTTCCCAGGGAACTGGAAGTGACAGTATCCTTGATGGTAAGAAGTTTTAGTGGTGAGACGAATGGCAGACTGGCATTGAAAGGCAAAATTTCAGATATATATTTTTAAGAGCAATGTTTCTTTAACTGTATTTTCTTTCATTTACTTGTATTTGATTGAAGCAAGTATTTTTAAATTTTTTTTTAATTTTAGGTTTTTTTCTTAAGAAAAAAAAAATGAAACAGTGAGCCAGTCATTATTAGTCCATCTGGGGCCGTTACCAACTTAAGTTAAATGGCTAATAACAGTAAGTAAAAACACAAACAAGCTCCAAAAGCTACTAGACTTTCCCAGTTAATGAGAAACTTACTAAAGCTTGATGCTGCCCCTGAATTCACTAAGTGCAATGCACTTTCAGTTTTCAAAAATGCTGGGTACTGACAATAAATACTTCACCCATCCTCAGGCCATCAGCTTTGACAAAAGGCCAGTTCTTCCTTTCCCCTCCCCTCTCCTCTCTCCAGCATCCAGTCAGAGAAGCTGAAGTACTTCACTGCTAAAGCTCATTAATTTGGCCATGGTGAAACTGCACTTTTCCAAGTCAGAGAGCCTGTTCACTGAAGAGTATTTACATGGATAATCAGCCACGCAGTACCTGCGTGGATCAAGGGCTAAGTCTGCATCATTACCGCTACCGTCAGAGCAGTACTCTTCAGCTTAATATCCTAGAATTAGGGCAAAAGGATGGCACTGTTTCCCAGCAGCTGAAAACCAGTTACACGTGGGTCAAAAGCAGGTGACACCTGAAGAATATGATGCAGCGCAACCTTATCATGCTTGTAAGCAACCACTTTGGGGTGGNCTTCTGTCACGGACAAATGAAAAAGACTCACTCTGCATGACCTCCCTGTCACCCTCACCCCATGACGGGGGGGATAATTGGTGACTGCCTCGTGGTGATTGAGTTACAAGTGAGTCCTGAAGAATATGATGCAGCGCAACCTTATCATGCTTGTAAGCAAACCACTTGGGGTGGGGGAAGGAAATCCAATCTGGAAGCCAGGGCTGCCAGAGATCTGTTGGCAGAGGTCAAAACAGGCTGGAGAACAGGCCAACAAGAACTTCATGGAATTTAGGAGGGTTCAGATGGTGCCCAAGGACAAGGAGCCAGGGAGGCAGAGGTGTGGGCTACCTGCGGTGGCTGTGCCAGCTCTGCTCTGGGGGGCTCCAGCACTGTGGAGGCACAGACCTAAGCAACCCTGTCTGACCTTGGATCAAGGACCTTCTCATACCTCCAGACCAAGTTATCCTGCAATCCCACCAAATTCAGGATGGATTGCACGTATTTATGCACATTTTATAGGGCAAGTAAATTGACTTGCTTTTCCTGATCAACAAGGGCACAATTCAAATTTTAGCCCAGGATTGTGGCTGTTTAAAACATTCCAGATGAGAATCATGAATTGTTAAAGCCTTTTCCCAGCCTTCAGAAATGTTTCAAGGTATTTTCTATATTGAAAAAAATACGTCAGCTATGCAAAACACTGCCAGCTCATTTCTGATAGGAAGTAAGAGCTATTTACTTGTAGCATTAATATAGAAAGATCCAAGAAGAACAGTTAAGATAGTCAGACCCTGGCAAAACGTGATGAAGATTCAGTGTCACTTACAAATTCGTGATTTCTGCCGATTTCACATTTACACCTACTTACTTATCTTGGTCAGAATTGATTGAACAGTTTTGCTAGGCTGCATTTGATTTCAGAAAAAATATTGTTTTAAGAAATACTTATTTCCACAGCTCTCAAACTATCTCCAGGAAACATGGGTTGCATAGTAGCAACTTTTCTAAGGTGAAAATTTCTTGCTGTAAATTAATCATCACATCTTGCTGTGCAAACAATGAAATAACCACCAAAACAGGAAACGTCTATCAGCTATTTTCCCTCAGCAGTTTTATCATAGTATTCAAAATGGATGTTGTAAGCTGCCTAAACATTACCATTCTTTGTGTGGCTTTTGTTTTTTTCCTCTTGAAACATTTATTTGATTTGGTGGCCTGTGGATCCTGACACAATCAGTGCTGGTCAAATTCCCCAAACACAAGACACTCATACCTTACGCCTTTTGGTTAATTCCACTACCACAGTATATACATGATACAAAACAGTGGCTGGATTGGTAAATTAACTTTCCAGTTCATGTAAACATATCTGCAAAAACAGTAATAATACACTTTCCCCAAACCCAACAGGTGAAATGTACCTACTGGTATCTATATTTCCTTCCATAAGGCTGGAGTAATGTTGGCACCTTGGAAATAATGCCTTTACATTGAAAAGTACAACTATGCCATGGATTCTTTTGTGGAAGGATGCTGCTTAAAAACAAACTTAAAATTCTAAACAAATCTGCTTTTATGAACTAAAATTAATTTAACCCTTAGGTAGTATCTCTTTCAGTGCTATACACAGCGTATTAGTGCTTTACACAGTATTTTTCTTACATATTTTCAAATCTTCCTCAGCAACAAGCAGACATAAATGATATAGCAAATCATAGGATGGTAAATAGTTCATCAACTCCATGTGAATTTGGGAAGGTTTATAGAGAATGCTTGTGATCATGTTTTCATGACAGTCAAAAGAAATCAGATGCTCTGTTGTACAAGAAAATGAATGTAAAATCATAAAGCCATCATGAGATAAAAATAGACACGAAAGGTACTAGTGGCCTGTTCCAAACACGTCCTGGCAGCAGAGGATACAGAAGAAAAACAAAAGGATTCAATTAAGAGGCATAAAGATATTTTCCTCAATGGAAAGGCTGAAAAATGGGCAACAAGATAAAAATGAAGACAAGGAAAAAGTAAGGGTTGTTCCTGAATGACTTTGTAAAAGACAAAAGGAAGAAATGAAACACGCAAACAATTAGGTTTTTTACTGAGAAGGCAAACACTCAAGAATCACTGCCAGAAGATACAGCGACAACTAACAAGATAATGGAAGGATTTGAGAGAGGAGATGGTCAGAGAGGCCCAAACTTTATACTGCATTTCCTAAGCTGTTAACAAAAAGTGTGTCAAATGCAGTTTTCCCAGCACAAATGGAATATAATTTTAATTTTATTAAAATTAAAATTTGCACTATTACCTGTGTTATAGATAGTGCAATTGGCACTATCTATAACACAGGTAATGGCATGATGACTTTCAAGCATTGCAGTGTTATTAGGAGATACACACACCCCACACACCCAGTAGAGACTTATGATAGAATCATAGAATTGTTAAGGTTGCAAAAGATCTCTAAGGCCACCAAGTCCAACCCTTAACCCAGATCTGCTAAGGCCACCAATAAAATACGTCCCTAAGCATTGCAACTACATACCTTTTAAATACCTCCAGGGATGGGGCTTCCCTGGGCAGCCTGTTTCAATGCTTGACAATCTTTTTGTGACAAATTTTTTTCCTAATACCCAATATAAACTCCCACTGGTGCAACTTGAGGCCATTCCCTCTTGTCCTATTGCTTGTTACCTGAGGAAGAGTATAACCTCACCTCGCTACAGCCTTCTTTTAGGCAGTTGTAGAGAGAGATAACATCCCCTCTGAGCCTCCTTTTCTCCAGGCCAAACAGCCCCAACTCCCACAATGGGCAAAAATTTTAGCTTTTCACTGCCATCTAAACTTACAGTTTCTCAGCATGTATGGTGCCTCACAAAAATACATAAGCTATCATAAAAAATATAGAAAGTGTAATGCTTCTCCATAATACAATGCATTCAACAACTACCTGTAATTTCTGACCCTTCCTAAGAAGGAACAGGAAAGCCACCTATTGAGAGAAAGGTAAAACCGTGGATGTGACTTGTTTTCCAGCCCCTCCTTTTTTTTTTTTAAATTCTCTTGCGTTTTTCAGGCAGGTATGTCAAACGACACAAGTCTCCCAGAACCTCTATGCATTTCAAGGGTCCTTATGGAGATCAATCGGAGTCTTAATGTAAACTACAGTACAGATGAGACAAAGTCCTTGCTCTCCCTCAAACTGTTTTGAACAGTTCAGTCTAAAGCTGAGACTTTAGGGGCTTGGAATTAGGTGATCTTGAAGGCTTCTTCCAACGCAAATCATCTTATGAAAATAATCTAGGGGGTTTGCTGCAGCTGTTTTCTAAGATAACTTCAAGGATACACACAATTATATGGCAAAAGTGAAAAGAAAACATCCAAATCATTATAATAATTTAGAAAAATACCTATGTCAGGTCACCAAGCCACGAAGTGTCTGTCAGAGTAAAACCAGGGATGACGTTTGCTGCTGAAAATCTACTGCCCATGTTTACAAACAGCTCTCCCTCAACACATGGAAAACAACCAACCAAACAAACATATACAAGCAAAAAACACATCAACTTCACTTGCTGTGAATAGAAAGATGAATTTGACAAGCTCCTTCCAGGCAGGCTGATGGCTGAGGAGCAGAGCAGGCAGGGACTGAGCCTCCCCAGCAGCCTACTTGACAGGTCCTGTCAGTTTTCATTTCTGGCTTACCACCTGCCCACGAGCAACTTTTGTAAATTCTGAAGATTCTACTTTTGGGTGAAACACTTTTTGAAAACAAATATATTGTTCTTTAGTCTCACATTTCTCCCCTAAATCTCAAATTTTTCCACCAGGAATGTTCTCTATCCAGATCTGGGCTCAACCCCAAGGTTATTCTTTTCCAAGTTGGAAATCTTGGTATTTCTAATCTCCAATGCAAACAGCTGTGGTTATCCCTATAGAAAGACTTTAGGAAAACCCCAGCTACATCTATAGTTACATAAACATGGAGGTATGTGTGAACTGCATTATTCCGCAGCCTTTTTGGGGATGCAGGTGCAAAGAACTACAGGCTGCCAGACTCTGTGGCAGGGCAGCAGGAGAAAGGCACAGCCAGGCTGGGGATGCCTCTGTGAGGTAACACCACCACCACCAAGTGTGAGATGCTGCAGATAACAGAGCAGGGACAGCCCACACGCAGAGGGCTCACCCTGTGCTGTGGCACCACTGACAAGACAGCAACAGGACAAAGGGCAGGCAGATGCTAGAGACAACACACTCTTAGCCTTTAGCAGGATTGAGGCCAGTGAGAAAAGCGAAACCAGGCTGGTTAATTGGGAAGTGATGAGTGTGGGAATTCCTGGCCCTTTCCTGCTCCAACGTCAGGGCGAAAAAAACTCAGGAGACGGTTTTTGAAATCTTGCTCTGGAATTTATTATCCTTATCTATTACAAACTCATGAGATGTGAGCTCTCTCTAACAAGTTGAGAAAGTAAGCTAAAATGGTGTCTACTCAAGGCTACTTAAGTCCCAATTATCCAATGAACAGCTGATATCTATATTATTTATGCTTCTAACCCAATTATGATCACCCGAAACCTGCAATGTGGACCCCTTTCACCCAGTTACAGAAAACCACCCAGATCCATGAAGAAGAAGGAAGAAGAAGGTGCAAAGAGACATCTAACAGGTGCAAAAAGACAACTCCACACCCAAAATTCTCCATCTTGACTCCCATATATCCCCATACACTAAAATCCCAAATCTAGGTTTTTCACCCTGTGAGATTACACAAACTATCCAAACCGCACACACACTGCTTCTGTGCTATCACTCAATTTTGGAAGCCTTTTCCAAGGTCTCAGGTCAAATGCAGTGCTCCCCTGAAGTTCTGTGCCTGTCAGCACAGAGTCCAAAATTGTCAGCATCTAGAGTTCCCACAGATGAGGATGATAAATGGAAAGAACTCGGAAAGCAAAGAATAGGAGAAGGGAATGCAAGGAGACACAAATCAGGTGTTTGAGGGCACTTTATCAATGCAGTGAGGGGGAAGTTGGGTGCTCTCCCTCCTGCAGGTGAGGGAACAGCTACAGAGGACTCCTGAGGTCTTAAAATATACTGGATGGAACAGACCTTTCCCCAAGTTTATAGCTCGTTAACTGAGCATTTGAGTAATACTAATATAACTCTGTTCATGAAAGTTATGAATTCTGTTTGTGCAATTCTGAAACAATACAAATAACGTTACTCAGAACATTTTTTTTTGGTTGTTTTTCCTGTCTCTCAGGAAATAGATTTCTCTCAGTACAAAGCAGGCAACAACCATTCCATTTCTCAGAAGATACTCAACACAAAAAATGACTGCTAGATCAGAGTCTAAAAGGCGTATCTACGACAGTTTCCTACCCCTAATAAATGCTTATGAATAGTACAAGCAAATAAACACTTCCTATGAGTAATAGGAGTGTTCAGAGCTTGAGAGTGGGAGACTTTTAGAGCCAGATGTGATGCTTGTATGATTAATAATGCCCAGTAGAGTTTTCTTCCACGAAATTACTCAACTGTTTTCTGAACTTGTTTGAATTTTTTATATTCATAACATCCTGCAGAAAGATCCCTACAGCTCTGCAACATAATGTGCAAAGAACAGGTTTTGTTCTGATTTTATCACCTAGTAGTTTCATTTAATGTGCCTTATATTCGACAAACAGGAATATTTCTCAGAATAGATGTAAATAACACCACTAAGTATACCATAAAAACCGATGTCTTACTTTTACCTCTTTCTCCCAATTACAGTACTTTCCTAAAAAACATGAACTCTATTTAGTCTTAAAATTTTGAAACAAAGTATGTTTTCATTATGCATTTTGGCAAAGATTGTTGTAGTGGAGAATTGACTGAAATGTGTGATATACTTCCTTTTAATTATCTACTATTTTTGAATTAGAAGAAGCTAATGTACTTTACATCTTAGTGTCAGCATTCTAAAATGAAGAAGCAATTCTGATCTTCTCTTTCAGAGAAGATCAGAATTTTCATTAGATTCTTCTGATAAAGAAGAATCTTCATTAGATCCATCCATAAAGACCTTATATAAAATAGCCAGGTGTTATCACAGAATCCAGTTTCCACACCATGTTCATGAGCAGCAATTTTTGACTCAGAGTGATGGGCAGGTTACCTGCCTATGATCTCAGTCTCCATACATTTACTGATTTCAGAATCAAATTACAGAAATACAGAACCTTTAAGGATTCAAATATAACATTTAGAATCTTAAATTAACATGCCTTAGAGATGACAGTTTAGGACAACAGAGGTTTCCATCCTTCTTAGGATATAACACCTCACTGGAACTACACAAAGTTCCTTTTTGAGCACAGAAGTTGAACACATAAGCTATTCAGACAGCTTCTTACAATCTTCTCAAAACTACAATATGATTCATTCCTAGAACTTGTTTTTTCACAATATCTCTCTTCAAAAATGAAAGAGGAAGAAATAGTTGTTGGTCTGATACTACATTTTAACAAAAATGTGAAATGTTCTACTCTGACATCAAAGAATTTGAGAAAGACTTTTCAGTTCTTCCAATGCTCTTCTGCTGTTTAGGACTAACGCAGTAAAACTACACAGGTTTTTCATTCCAAGGTTTCCACCCTGTAATGACCACTTGAAAAAAAACTATCAGTAAAAAAACCCCTCCTGACACATCTGTAAGTCTATTTTGTCTGCTCAATTTCACAAAATGCTGAATCATATTTTCTCCACATGCAAAAGAGATGACTGACCACACACAGAGATCTCATCTGAACATTGTGGCTTGGATCTGTAATTAGCTATGTTTTTTGTTTGTTTAGGTTTGTTTTAAAACCAGGATACATTGGAAGGTTCTGACATCATTTGTTTAAAGTAGGACACAATGTAACCTAGTTGTTTCCTGTTAATCATAATAATTCATCATTCCCCGCATCCAGTGATTTAGGGCTGCCAAGCACATGGAATAGCAAATCTGTATGTATTGGTGTCCTGATTTTGGCTGGGATGGAGTTAATTTTCTTCTCAGTAGCTGGTACAG
>VYZR01022185.1:1122-17503 GCA_013400675.1 Oxylabes madagascariensis | reverse complement strand
GGGGGCCGGCGCGCTCCCGGGCGCGCGTGCACAGGCGCGCACACGCTCGCTGGGGCGCGCGCCGGGCCCGGGTGGTGCGAGCGGAGCGGGGGCACGGCGGGGCCGGGAACGTCTCCTGATCCACCGGTCAGGACGAGCCCAAATCTATTCTTTGTAAGAAAAACAGGGCTTAATTTTATTTATTCTTGGGTTTTTTCTGTAGGTAAAAGGTGCACCTTTTCCAAGGAAGTAAGGTATATATATATTTGTGGTAATGTGAAATGCCGACTTTTCATCCTACACAAGTACAAATAGAAAGACCATCGTGTGCTGGCACAAGGAAATACCGTGTTTGATAGTGGATCAAATTGCTGCATCAAGCTCTCCAAGCATTCATGAGAGGGAAAGTTTAAAAAAAAATAAAAAATAGCGATTTATTATTTTTGCCCGTGTTACAGAGCAATGCAATAAACAGCAGGCATGTGAGAAGAATAAAATGTTGTTGTGTCACTTTAACAGGAAAGGGGAACCCAGCCAACAGCCAAGGGTTTATCTTCAACTTTTTTGGAACATACTCAGTCTACCTAGAGTTTCACAGCAGTCCAGCACTGTAATCTTAAACATTTCCCCTAAAATATTAACCACACAGTCAGAAAGAAAACGGTGAGATATGTTGTTCCCAGAAGTTAGGATGCTGAAGCTGGCTTGTTTGCGTATTTGCATGGCTTTATTTTGCAAGAGGAAAAAAAAATACGACGGTAGAGGGAAGTCTGTGCTTTAAGCAAGGGCAGGGAGAATGCATTGGGTAAGCCTTAAAGACATGATTTTGAAAATGGGCTTGGCATGAGTCTAATTCTGCTCCCAGTGGAATTAAGGGGAGTTTTACCATTGACTTAATAGGAATAAAGCAAGGCTGCTGCCCAGTGCTTTTCCAAATCCCTTTCTTTAGAAGCTAGAATATATAACAGATTAATTAAAAACAGGTTCAGGGAAGACAGTTGTATAGAAATGTTGGAGTGAGTCCTGCAAAACTCCCCTAAGTATATAAGCAAATGCTTCTGTGAAATTTCAGGATTATACATGAAACTGAAGGATCAGGGGCCCAACTTCATATTCAGTGAGATCAGTAATTTAATTTACTGTTTATTCTGGTTTTCTTTGGAATCCTATTTTTTTTCCTGAGTTGCATTTTCCCACATTTAGATGTGAAACTATTTCTCAAACTAAACAATAAGCTCTCTGACTTTGACACACGTTTCCCAGAAATGTTTAACGTAGCCTAGTAGCTGTGCCAAGACAAAATTGTTTAGGGTTGAAGAAATCAGACTGCTTGGAAAAGGAGATAAGAATCCATGGTGATTTTCTTTTTTTTTAAGCAACATTTAAGGTAGCAAAAAAGGGGTTTAGCTGTTGAAAGATGGTTGACTAATGAAAAAGCTTCCTAAATGGTGAAATACCACTCTCAGCTTCAGTGAGCATATTCTGCTTCAATCACTGTGTATGTGGGCGTGCAATATTTTTCTCAGATTGCCCTCAAAACTCATCACTACTTATATGATAATATTTGGAGGCAGAAGTTATTGCTGAAAGAAATGCCTTCCTTCAGTATTCTGAAGTAATTCCTTAGGTTGCCATATGTCTATAGCACTTCATGAATGGATGCAGGAGTAGAAAATGCCATCAGATGAGGTTCTGCTCCTGTGTCTCCTAAAATGAGGCTCTTGGAACTCTTCAGCCTTTTCCTTCTTTTGGTGTTCATCCTAAGTGCTAGGGGCAACGTGTGGAGTCATGCCAGGAGTTTCACTTCCACGCTCATCACTGTCTTTGGGACATCCTGAGCATGAGGGAAGCAACAATGAGGATTTTCTATGCAAAGATGGAAATTGTTAAATTCTCAAGCCTTTGTGATGAGATGATCATTCCTCCTTCTCTGAGCAGGACACAAAATTTTGTGTGTAGTGTTCCTGTTGTTAGAAATTAATGTTACAGTTACCAGTAAGGTCATGTGGGAGCTATTCAGTGGGACTATTGAAGTGTGTAAAATTACTGGCATACAGAGCTGTTCACTACGTGAGGGCAATGGAGACTGAAAGACAAAAAAACTGCTTCAACCCAACAGTGACATACAAGTTCCTTGGGCCTTAATTCACTAGTTTACTTCAGGCAGAAGGTATTCCAAGGATCACAAAAATACAAGGAGTAGCTCAGAGTAAAATACCTTTGATTCCAACTAGTAAAATTATGGGCTGTACAATTCTCATTTTCAACTGGCTGTGTCCAACAGGCAGTCCAGCTATAAAGTTAAATCATGTTCAGGGGCACTTAATATCAAAAAGTCCGAGTAAAACACAAACAAGAGATGCTTGGTGTTTGCATTAATCTAAAGACAGCAGTGGAAAGTCCACCTGCCTGCACCAGGACTTGCACTGGAAGAGCCTCTTTGAATACAACTCTGTCAGCATATCCACCTAGTGGATATTGAACTTCCTGCTACTTTGGGTTGGGTTTTTTTTTTTTTGCTAATCGAGCTGCATTACTTCCTGGATGACATCAGCTAAAACGGGAAAAAAACACAGGTCCCTGGGCAGTTGTTTTGCTATGCTGGCTAGGGCTGGGTCCTACCCAGTTTGCTTATACCAACAAAACACTGGACTGCATCCCTCCCATGGAGGGAAATACTGCTCCTGTGGATTCAGCTGCAGAATCAGGAACAATTTTCCAGCAATCATACACAGGTCAAGCATTTATAGAAAGGTACAACTGATACATGAGAGGTGGTTAGAGGGAGATTTGCATAATAAGGAACAAGACTCTTTTCTGTAATAGGTGTTCTGAATGGGGAAATTTGTTACATATTGACTGAACGGCCTAGGAGAAAAAAAAAAAAAACAACCCTCATATCATAGTCCTTTTTTTATTTTTTATTTTTTTTAATATCAACTTATGCCTTATTTGTCACAGTTCCAGCCTTAGATCTTGTCTAGTGATAAGGAATTAACCTGCTTGGTCTGAAGGATACACGCAACAGATAAGAAGAGAATTAGCAGTTGTCCCACTTTTAGGTCCATTCAGCTGAGGCAAAGAAACCGACTGATACATCTTTTTGGATAGTAGTTTGTAACAATGCCGCTCCCTTGCAAGGGGTTCCCAGCGTTACAAAAACACTTGACAGCTTCCTTTTGAAATGCAATACTTTTATGCAGCTTTTAGAGATACTTTTAACATGTTTGCCTTTAGGAATGTGACTCATAAACCCAATTTAGACAGCTCTTCATAGATTAAGCAACGCAGCACAGACTTAGGGTTCCCAGGGCACACAAGCTGTATTCATAACGCTCAGTGTGCTGTTTCGAAGGAGACTTCGACAATTTGAGGACCAGATGTATATGAAATGCTCTCTATCTCTCTGATTGTGGTGGTTGGCTGCAGTTCTGAATTCAGTCTGTGAGGAAAGTGTGATTCACAGCCATAAAAACTTTGTTCAGTGTTAAGTGTTTTGAGCATGCAGGGCTGCCTGATGCTTTTCTTTAAGAGCTCAGAAGAGAGAAGTGTTGACCACTTATATAGGAGTCCTGTGGTTAGAGCACTTGCTCAGGAGTTGGAGATCTGTGTTTGACATGGGGGTTTGACGTGTAGTCTTGGAGGATTCAAATTATCCTCTTTTACAGTGGAACATGTACATCCGCCACCACCATTCCTTTTGAAGTAGTGCTATGATTCAGAGACGAGTGCAGGACTTTGAAGGCAAAGAGGAGAAAAGTTTTCCACTGAGCGTTGCTTTACAACCCTGAAGTAAGAATGCTCCACTCCCAGAGGAGCCTACAGCCTAAGAGCTAGGGCACTAGTCTGAGAGATGGAAGACACCAGGTTATCTCCTTCCCAGTGAGATGGATGTTGAAGTTTGGTCTCCTATTTGAGGATGAAAAACAGAAGAAAGAAAATTAAATTTTTTCACATCCTTTCTCAAACATTTCCTCTAGCCTAACACATGACATGATTGTGGTTTTCAATGTGCAAGGGAGATGAATATAGAGGTAAACATAAAAGTAATGGAAAGAAAAAGAACTACACACTTTATTCCTCTTTCCAGAAATTTATCAATATTCACATCCTTGAAGAAAATTTTAGCCATGGAACTAAGAAATGGAAGCTAGCTCTTACAGTATTTTAGCATTTAAGATTCATGTAATTATTTGCATAGCAATTAAGGATGAAGTTGTTTGGAGACATCCCATGAAATTCCATCTGGACCTTAGACCTTTAAGAGTTTAAAAGTCATGACAGGTACATATTTTCTTCACTTCTCCCTCAGAAGTGAAGAGACAGTTGTTACTTAGAGTGAGACTGCTGTTCTTTTCCTTCCTGCCTCCTATTTCATACCCACAATCCCCAGGGAAGGTAAAAAGCCACCAGATTGGGCATATATTTAAGGGACAAATCTCAGTGGATTGTAAGTGACTGAAAGTGGTTTACTGCTGTGGCTTCCTTTGGACTTAATTATCTCCAATAGCACTAAAATATCTTGTGGAGAACCATGACTGTAGCAACTAAAGGAACCCACAGCAGCTCTTTTTTCACTGTCATTAAGTCACATTTAGAGGTATGGATTTAGTAGATTCTGACAAGATTAAATCAAGACAAGAAGGCAAAAATTTTTAAGAGGGTCCTTGGAAAACAGACTTCTTGTCCTTTCCCAGGTGGTTTCATTTTTCTGAACCAGAGGGAGATATGTTGGCAGAAAACAAGATATGGCCATTGGAGCTGGTGTTTGTAGCCATTTAACAGCTGTTTAGCAGCCAGATGATTGGAATAACTATACATCTTGGCTACAAAACAGATCTGGCTCTGTTAGTAGCCTCAAGGAAAAGTGGTTAGAGCAGAGATTTCTAACCTGATAAACCTTTTAAGGAGTACAAATATGCTATAATAGATGACTAATAGTATCAAAAAATCAAAAAAATAAAGGATGCTGTGAATTACTCATTTATTTCTTTATACTAGCCGTGCTTAATTTGTACAAAATTTTAATTTCCTATTCAATGGCTCCCTGACTATTTCATAAAAACCAATGTTCCTGAGCTTTTTTCACTCTGAACACGTGATGATACATAGATTATGTAAATTGCCCTCAAGTAATAGTTGAAGTGGTGTCCTTGTGCCTCTCTTCCCAATGTATTTCCCTAACCAGATGAGTTAATTTTGCTCAACAGCCCATTTTAATAGAAGAAGTACAGATGTGGTTTACTAACTGTGCCCTGTTTGACTGCAGCATTACTATGAATATTCTTAATTTCTGAGTCTATTTTAAAGGTTCTTTCTCTTTCTGTAAATCTGTTATGGATTTGGGGTTATAAGCAATATTTAGATATTTTTTTAGTTAATCTTTCCTATAGAAAATATTCCACTGCTTATTGGCTTTGTCGTCTGCAATACAGTGGTGCACTTTTTCCCAGTAGTTATAATTAGGACACATTTTTGTTTCACAGACTTTTGCTTAAAAGTGTGGCCAGTTCCATCAGCCCTTGATGGATTCTCTTACTCCAAGTCACAGAAGCCCTTTGGTGACAAAGGGTTAATCTTTTTTTGCTTTCCTGTCTGTGCCATGTGTGTTCTGACTCACCTTGACATATACTGATGTTGCGTCAGAAGTGTCCAGCTATCACCTGATGGGCTGTATGAATTTTTTCTTTGCAAAATCCCTCCCCAAGTAATGCCTGTCAGCTGCAAACTGGCAGATGGCGCGTGTGCGCACAACGCACACGTGACTGCTTAGAACTTACACAGTTGTGAATTATTTGTCTTCCCTAAATGAAATCCAGGAGTTTCAGCCTCAGTTCAAATCTGATCCTTTATCCTGCTGAAATACCTTTGTTTGATTTACCGCTTGGGTTAAATGATGCAGAAAAAAAAAAAATCGGTGGTAATCTGACCTTTGCTCTTGGTGTTAGTCTAGACCAATATCTTACTGAAAACCTTGATAAGAAAAATAGTTTTGCCATTTTTTGTCTGTGTGATGGTGAACCTTAGTTTCCTCAGCTGTAAAGCGAGAGCTAATCTATTTCACAGTGAGACCGAATGTGTGGAGTTTACTTTGATATCCTTTGGTGAAAAATTGTTTTGGAATGCAAAGCTTAGCTTTGTTTTCCTTAGAAATTAAATTCTTACTCGTTTTCAATGCTCAGTTACTTATCCAAGGACTTGTAGTATACCATGGACAATGCATCCTAGGCCAGTTATGGTTCATTTCACTTTTTTGGCTGTGTTCCTGAAACACATGTCTCCTTTCTCCCCCACATATGTCCAATTGTCCCTGAGCCTTCTGCTTTATTGACAGCTGTAGTACTTCAATGTCATCTGATGCTGTGGTTCATTGCTGCAACCCTGAGCTTGCAGTGTATAATGCTTTGCTGAATGTAGGGCATCTTTGAGTTCATTATGTCCCTCAAAAGCACCAGGCAGTCTGAGATCCCAAACACAAGAATGACAAGACTGAAGTAGCTTTCTGATGGGCAGATTTCAATTTAAGATGAGACTCAGGAAAATATTTAAGGATGAAAAGGGAAGATTATTATTCAGTCAGAAGCAAATGTTTTTTAAGGAAATCCTTCTCTTTCAAAAAAGATGCAGAAGACTGAAAAATGTATTTTTGACTTTCAGACTGGTAACTGTGGCATGAAGGTCTCCATGCATGTCTTGAGAGAAGGATAAATATTTGTATGCGAGTCAAATCTACAAAGTGGGGGACAAGTGGTACAAAAGTCCTCTAAGATATTAGTAGTTTCATGCCTCTGCATGTTTCTGTAGTTCTCTTTTATACAAGCTATTCCTTTAATGTCCCTGCCAGCAGGGTGGGAATCTGCTCTTTGGCACAGTTGCAAACGTGGAAAGTAACAGTCTAACAGAGAATGAACAACAATATATTTAGATACCATATCTACCATAACAGGTAATATCTTCTATTTTCTCAAGTTAACCAGTGACTGGCTACATTTGAAAAACATGCATGGTCTGTTCCTTATTTTTGACTCATCATTGACTCTAGCTATTTTGCTCAAATGAAAATAATTTGGCTCTTCTTTCCCCTTATATATTCAAATCAACAGATGAGAGACAGCAAAATTAGTTAATTGTTAACGTACATACATAAACACAGAGGACAAATTCCAAACAGAACAGCATGTGGCATCTGGGTAAGGTTGTCATGCTCCTAGAATCACCCGTTGAATACAGGTTTACCTTGTTCCACTTTTTTCCCCCATGGGTTAGCATAGAGGCAATTAATTTTCATGGGCATACACCTTATTGTTAACTTATATTAGGAAGACATTGATTTGCAAACTGCCCTGAAAAACAGATCTTTAAAATTGGAATTTTTTTTCTTTACCGGTGAGGAGTGCTTCCTGATGGACAACAAAGTTTACCACATCGCATTTAAGCATCTGTGAGTAATTTATTCTTCTCTCTAGTTGAAGTGGAAGAAAAAATAAATCCATCCTAGCTAGCAGCAGGGTAAAGTCATGTTTCTCTAATGGTTTGGGCTGGCATGACCTATCCTATGCCTCTGTGAGAGCTGGAACAGACTGTTTTTGAAAAAACCCAGAGTCGTCTTTAAAACTTCTTATCAGATGTGGTTTGGTTGTGATGTCTTTACTACAGTCTTGCTATATCTCTTCAAAGAAAGATTTTCTGTCTTTTGTTGCCTCAAATTTCCTCCTCTGCTTTGGTTCATAGTGACACTTGATAGTGCAGAACTCAGGTGGACAGAAAAAATAATAGTTAAGAGTTTTCCTCAGAATGACCAGCATTATGCTGTTTTGTTCTGTTTTTGAAAAGGGTGGTTGCAGTGGGGAAAGCCAGTGCTGACTTGTCTTCTCACCAGTCTTATCCTATTAAGAGTCCAACTGGGGCTATAGAGGAATCTCCACAAGGCACTTCAGCAACCACACCTTTCCCATCAAGGTCTTTTTGCATCTGTGGCTGCTCACTCTGTCACTGATGTGTTTGTGCCACATGTAGCCTTTCTCTGGTCTCACAGACAAGCAGCAGCTTCATGTAAGTCCATCAGCATCTCACCAAAAAAAGTGGGAGATTAGGAATGTGGGCTGGTGCAACACTCAGGCTACAGGCTTACCTACAGTGTGTCCCTATATCCAGTTGTTCTGAAGGACAATGGGCACTATCCCACGCTTTTGTAACCTGAACAGAAGAGAACATCTCCCCCCAGCCTGGAGATGGCTCAATTGATATGTTCTGCAAGGATCATTGGTCCACTAATTTTCTCCTGTGAGGGGAAACTAGAGGCCTGGCAGACCACAATTCAAGACTGACAACACAAATATGGTGCTTTGTCCATGAAGTATGGACCATGTGGTAAATGGACTGATGGAAAAATGACAGCAGAGAGAAGTTCTTAGGGATGTGTTTGTGTGGAAGAAAAAGAGGGAATAAATATAAAGCAGGCTTTTGGGAACAAAAAATCTATCACTGAGGTACCATGTCAGGAAACCATATGTCGTCGCAAGACATTATTTATTGTCAGCTAGAGTCACAACCCATAGCTGGACAGGATGTCTTTATAGCTGTCACTTGCACTAGCCAGAGGCAAGAATGAGACCTTAAGCCAGCTATCCTGCATGTTCTCTACACATCAGCATTTCTTAGCCTTACTGACCTGTGGTCATCCAGATTTGACCATGATGGTACACAGTAACCAGGGAAAATGCAGAAATGGTGCATTTCAAAGTTTCAGGTTTGGTCTTTCTTGAAGACAAAAACAATCTTGTGATTATTATTCCTGTTACACTGCCTAATTCCATCCTATTTTAATCAGTTGTATTTCTTACTGGGATGTAGAAATATCTATGTGATGGAGTATCAGTTGTGTGCTCTGAACCCTTGACTAACAAATTGTACACGGGAGCAGAGTTGTTCCCTGCAGTTGAATCTGTTTATAAGCATTGTTGGAGGTTAAGCCACCAGGGTAGCAGTGTTTCTACCACACTGGTCTGTGGCTTGAGAATGGTTAATGCAGCAAATTAAATACTGAGATGAATGCCTCAACGCATAAGTGAAGCAGACAAACTACTACTAAGAACAAGGAAATGTGAACGGATTGCTTTAGGTTAATGCAGTAACATAAAGTGAGTTACTCTACTGTCCTTCCCAAAACAGGATGGGTGGTTATGGAAAGTGGATCCATAAATAGAAGTTGCTGAGTTGTGTCCTGTGTCAGGCCTGTCTAGTGCTCCTTATCCTTTGCTCCTTCAATTTTTAGCTGTGGAGATTTAATCTGAGCTGCTTGTCATTGAGATGGAGAAATAGAGCAAAGAGAGTCTAAGCATGTGGGAATCTGGGAACTAAACAGCTTTTTATGAAAGCATACCAGCCAGATACTTTTACAATAGTAATAAAATCATACATTGTGTTAGAGTGACCCTATCTGGATGCTAGATATCCACCGAAGCTGCTCTATTACTGTTCTCTTTGGCTGGACAGGGGAGAAAGAATATAATGAAAGGCTTCTGAGCTGAGATAAGAGCAGGGGGAGATCACTCATTGGTTACCATCATGGGCTAAAGAGACTCGACTTGGGGAGATCAATTGAAATTATTACCAGTCAGATCAGAGTAGCATAATGAGAAATAAAACCAAATCTTAAAAACACCTTCCCCTCACTCCTCCTTTCTTCTCAGGCCCATCTTTTATCCTGAATTCTCTACCTACTCCCCTACGGTTGTGCAGGAGGATGGAGAAGGCAGGTTGCAGTCAGTTCATCACACATTTCTCACACCCCTTTCTCCTCAGTGGGAGGACTCCTCACACACTTCACCTGATCCAGCGTGGTGTCCCTCTCATGGGAGACAGTCTTCTGTGAATTTCTCCAACATGAGTCCTTCCCACAGGCTGCAGTTCCTCACAAACTGCTCCAGCATGTGTCCCTTCCCTGGAGTGCAGTCCTTCAGGTGCAGACTTCTTTGGCCTAGGTCCCCCGTGGAGTCACAAGTCCTGCCAGAAGCCTTGCTCAGCACAGGCACTCCTCTCCACAGGCCCATAGCTCCTGCCAACACTCTCCTGTAGTGTGGCTTCCCATGGGGTTGCAGCCTCCTTGGGGCATTCACCTGTTCCCGGCTGGGGTCCTTCAGGGGCTGCGGGTGGATCCCTGCTCCCCCTTGGACCTCCCAGGGCTGCAGGGGCACAGCTGCCTCACCATGGTCTGCACCACAGGCTACAGGGCAATCTCTGCTCTAGAGCCTGCAGCACCTGCTTCTTCTCTGAGTTTGGTGCCTGCAGGGCTCTTCCTCTCACACATGCTCACACTTCTTTCCAGCTGCAGTTGTGCCAGGTGGAAGGAGCTTTGAACAAACCTGGTCTACTGCAAGGTGTCCCTGCCCATGGCAGATGGGTTGGAACTAGGTGATCTTCTAAGTTCCCTTCCAACACAAACCATTAATTTTATGATTCTATGACTGAAAACTCCACTGTGTGCCTTGAAATGCATAAGACTTCAATGAACCAGTGAATGGACAAGCAAAAATGCTTGCTGCCTTTTTTTTTTTCTTCTTTTTTTATTTTTTTTTCTTTTTTTCCTTTTTTTTTTCCTAAATGCAGAACTCAGGTGTTTGTAAACATAAATCAAATCCTGCAATCAATTATACTCAGGTTGATTATAGTAATCAAAAGGGATCTTGAGATCGACCTCTAGTGCTCTGTAGACTGTTAAAATGTGTTTCAGTTTCACTTACCTCAAGTATTGAGTCAGAGAGGTGTGGTTCTGCTTGGGCCTTGATGAAGTTGAGTTTTCAGAATGTAGTGCAATATAGCACTGAAATAATGCTGATAAATGAAGAAATAAACCAAGAAGAGGAAAATTTATGCTTGACTGTCTTCAGAGTGTTCTTTAACCATGTCCTGTGATCCCACTAAATCTCCAGCTTCTTCCTTGTGCCCAGGTATATGGGTAGTCAGGACACCTGCTCCTCTCTTACCTCAATTGTTTCCCTCATTAAACTAAAATGCATTAAAAGGTTACTGAGAAACTTCAGTGGGTGTTGGATGCAGTCACATCTAGGTATCAGAAAGTATTCTACAGTATTCCATAATCAAAAGTATCTTCTAGCCATTTTTATATTAAACATAAAGTATTGGTATAGAACTCCTGATTCCATAAATGGTCTTGATGTCTTAGAAAAATTTGTCTCCTAAGGTGATATTATAGTTTTAATATGGACATTAGAATCAGCTGATGCTCCTTTTCTTCTGTTGTAATTTGTCATTCTTCTTCCCCATGAATTAGGGGGTTAAGGCACTAAATAGTCCAGTAAGTATATGTTAAAAATATATATGTAAACATAATTTGTTGCTAATAAATATTACAGAACACGCCTACAAAATGACATAAATTGAAGTCAAGTTTTCTCTTTTCTTTTCTGGCTCCTTGTAAAGATAGGCAAAGTAAGGGGAAAGGGTGAATTCTGGAGGAAAGCTACCCTTACTCTGCTAAGTGTAATTTCCATAGATTCCTAGTCTCAGTGGAAAAAGACAAGCTCTATCAGATTTAATAAAGTATAGCTGCTTTGAGCTTTTGTTCTGAATCTTTTCTGGAAGAGATGATCTCTCTCCATCTGCAACAGAGAAAATTCCTGGAGCTTATAATCATAGAATCATTATCCAGGAGCAGCAGACAAGCACCAGCAGTTTCTTCCAGAGGTGTAGGAAAGCTCTGGAGATTTTATTTTTTGAATTGGATGGGGAAGCAGGCAAGTGATTTAACTAGTATATAATATTGAGAGAAAGATCACTCTTGCCTGACAGCAGTGTGTATTTGTCTGTATCCTTGCTCATGAAGCATGAACTATTAGTGAAAACAGGCTTTTCTCTCCTACAGTCCTCTCACAAGCACTGAGTAAAACATTAGGACATGTATGCAGTTTCCAGTCACTGCATTAAAGAAAAGAAACTGAATTGCACTCTGAAAGGTTTCCATCACAGTGTTGGTTCAAAAGCAGTGGTGACACGCATTGAGCTGCTGTTCATTATCAGTTTTCTTGACTGTAGTGCTTGACTGTAGTGCTAATAAATGATCTTTTTCTACCCCCAATGATTTACATCCATCCTTTGCTGGAGATGCACCCTATAGTCCTGACCATCCTTTACCTTTCAGCTTTGCAAGGAACTTTTAACCCTGTGAACAGGGGATAGGGTATCCATTGCCTGGTCTGGCAGTGCCCATACACTCTGAAATGTTCATGCTGGGCACTGATAGCCTGTGTTGTTCAGCTATTTTTAAACTAATGGATGCAAGATTGGAGTCAGCCCCCCAATGCCTTGGAGGTTTTCCTTTTCCCTCAAGCTATTGCTTGTTATATCACCCTCAAAATATTACTTCACTCTTGTAAAAGTCATCTCCATGAAAAGCCCCTCCCGAGCAGTGGCTTAGGCAGACAGATGTTTTTTGTGTGGGGAAGCTCCTTCCTTATGGATACATCGCTGTGAAGAACAGAGATAGTTTAACATGCTTCAAGAGAAAACCTTCCCAGCTTACTCAAATATAGTATGGTAGTAGTTTTTCCATTAGGACAGGGAAAAAATTAGTCATCTGTTGTGGCTGGCATTAACACAAGTGTCTTCTTTTAAATCAGTGGATTTGCAATTGAAGGGTTCTCTCTGTCCTTGGGCTTCCTTTATCTTTAGATGAACTCTTTTTTGTTGTTCAGGAAGCTGTCATTAAACAGCAATAATAGTTTATTGTTTAATTTATCTGGATTTAAATAGGCAACCTAGAGATCAAAATTTCGGATTCTGTTACTTATTAAGAGAGTCACTTGAATCCCTGATGGTTTCATTATTTAGTACCTGGACTTAGATATTTTCTTTCATTTCACAAAGGTGATTTTCACATCTCTTTTGTGATTTAGAAGCTACCTTTTATTACAGAGCAAATTTAGTGTGCTTATTCATCACTTTGTCATGGTAAACATTAGTCTTGTGATGCAGGAATTTATCAGTATAAGCTTTACTTTCTTAGCTTTCCATTGGGCAAATGCTATATGCTGGTCTTTCACAGGGTATGAAAATATAGAATAGATATTATTAAAATATGTCTTTGCTTATGTGTAATTACAACAGCTTTATATGAAACACAAAGCGTAATTTTCAGATGGGCACATTCTTTTTCTAGCACATGAGTTACCCACACTGCAGGAAGCTGCTAGTTGCAAGAATATTTGACACTGTTTTAGTGGATAAAAGTGAACAAATAAAGATATATGGGCGGAAAATTGCATTTAAAAGTAAAAAACACCTATAGCATAATAAGTAATCTCAAGCGTCTGAATGTCAGTAGTGTAATACTATTTGGAGGCTAAAAGTAGAATACTAGAACTATTCCATATCTTCTTCTGTTCTTCAACAGTGATGGGAAGAACCAGACAGCTAAACTTCTGAGGACTGAATTGGAATCCCATGTAAACATTTAGTTTGCAAAGTTTAGCACAGTTGTGCTCTTTAACAAAATCTTTTTTATAGTGTATTATTTATTCTTTTATATTATAATGAATGCACTGCTTGTGAAGCAATGTATTTAAAAACATGACCTTAAAATTAGTCTTTTAAACCCAGAAAGTTTTAGGAGTAACAGTCAGGCCTTGTGTGAAGTTTCTAGGTACCATACTTACAAAAGTAACTTAATTTCATCTTGGCAGGTTCTAACCAGACAACAGCTTTGCAGAGTAGACTCGACTGCTGAGATGATGCACCAGGAACAAAACCTAAAGGCAGTTTCAGTGTCAGGTTTTAAATTTGTAACTAATAGGTCAATCTGTTTTTCCTCTTGCACTGTAAATTTGTGAGAAGAAAATAAACTTTTTTTAGAAAGGCTTTTGATGGGTTTTTAAGACTCCAACTACTCAGTCTTGCATTTGTTTTAATTTACCATGTGTTACATTACTGTTCTGGATGAATAGGAAGATTTTTGTTATCCAAGTATTCTGGTAAGACTTAGATCATAGCTTTTAGTTGAGGCACTTAAGTAGTATCTTTTACAGTTTACATATCCTCAGTTACAGGGACCAGATTTTTCACTGTCAGGCCCAATGTAGTCTAAACAACATCACAGTCCCACAGAAGTTAAAAAAGCTTTACCTATTAAACTGTTGTTTATTTTTCCTTGTTGTCATAAATATCTGTGAAACTTGTGGAAAGAGCAAGCCCATGTACCAGGAACTCTTTCCAGCTCATAGATTCAGGTATGAGCTGTGGGGATATATTTGTGCACATGCTTCACCCCTCTTTTCTGTGTTTTGATTTTCCAGCTCTAACATAAGTGCATTAGGGAAGCAGGACTATGGAGCACAGGGCAAACAGCTGTGCTATGTTATACAGATAGAGCCAGGATGGATTATGAAAGTACAAAATTTGCATATCCAAATAGAGATCTGGGAGAAAATAAACTGACACAAAACAAAGCAAAAGATTTGAGCACCTTTTATAGCAGTGGGGCTTATACTGCCCAAGTGAGTAGGATTTGGGATTGAAATTTACGGGAAGGACCAAAGTTTAAAATTTTGGGATTTTTTGTTCAACTGTACTGTGTTTCTGCGTTTCTTCCTTCCATGAAGGAGTCATAGAGGTGTCTGATGCAACACCAGGCAAGAAGCTGCATGCCAACCACAGCTATTATCTGTATCTTTAACTACATATATATCAGTATATAGAAATATATTATTTAAATACAACCTTGCAGTAAACAGAAGTCCTGTCTGAGCTAAGTAATTTTTTTTTATGTTTTCAGACTCCTGAGAGTTGTTCAACTGTTCTGTGGCAATGTAATTAAAAGCAGAGCATTGTTTAGGGCAAATGAGACTGTCCTCATGAATAACTTGTATTCTACAAGAGCTGACTTTGTGTCAGCATATATAGAACAGCCAGAAAAGAAAGCCATGAAAACTTCATTTGCACAGCTTAAAACCGGTGGGCATTCTTTTATTTTTCACATGAGCTCCTTAACCAGGAAAAATATGTTTGTCTATGTGGTTAAAAAAGAGATACTTCAAAGAAGCAGAGCCCAATGGAAAGAAGATGGCACCAAAAATGAAAAGATAAGGCACTTGTTGGTCTGGAAATAGAGTGGAATTGTTTTCTGCCTTTTGCACAGGTAGAGATCTGCATAAATATTTTTCTAGAAAAGATATAAGCAAAAGTGTTTCTCTGTATGTCACATGACAGTTAATCTTTTTGTTAGTCTACACCTTTTATCTGACACCACAATTCTAGTTCCAGGTACAGATTTCTCACCTGTACTTAATGGATTCTGTTTACCGTGCTGTCACTGTACAAAACCCCTCAGTACTAACATAACAACCCTCAAGTCAGAAAATACTGATATATGGACACCCTCCTCCACTCCCACGCATTTTCCTGTATTCCTAACTTGTTTGGAATACAATTTTATTACTATGAAAGTAAAATCTCTTGCCAGATTAATTTTTCAACCATTTCAATCGGCCTTAAATATAAGGGTAGAAGTCCTAGAGAACGATGGGAGATGGCATAATGACTTTATATCTCTCTTGGAAGGAGACATATTGAAATACGTAGCATTTATTAAGAAATTTTAGTGAGATTATGTAATTCCCTCTGGATTTTTGATCTACATTTTAATGTGAACTTTGGATCAACTTATGAGAGATTTTTATTCAGAGGAGATTTCCTGCATGTTAGGTTGACTCCAGTGCACGAAAGAACACAATCCGGAGGGCCTTGTAGGTGCTATGCTTGTATCCGGAATGGGCAGCTTCCATACAGAGCACAGTCATGTTCCTTCCTCCTGATTCACAAAGTTTGGTTATAAGAAAGACTCAATAATAGAGACCATAAAGTAATTCTGTTTTATTTTTGCAGGCTGAAGAGGCACTGTGCCTTTTTGTTGTAAAAGCTCCTGAAAACACATGCTTTTAACTATGTGATATAACCGTGCTTTCCAATATATCCTTTACTTCCAGCAGCAGCAGCAGCAGCAGCAGAAAGAACAGCATCTCCTTTCTAGACTGCTAACTACAGATCAGAAAATGAGGCAGAAGGCCCATCCTAATTCCTGACTGCCCACAGGTCAGCAACAGTGTGCCAGTGAACACACTGGTCCATGCATTTTGGCACAGCTGCACCCTGGTGTCAGTGGGCTTCTTCCTCTCTCCATCCTCACCTTATCATGCACCTGATTGCAGGATAGACAGTATAAAGCACCCTGTGGTTTGCCCGACGGCTTGCAGGCAGCGCTGTGGGTTAGTCTGTGAGCTTGCAGGGCACGGGGGCAGATGGGAAGATGCAACAGGAGCAAGTCCCCTTTGCCTAAAGACCAGAGGCAGGTGAAGCTTTATATCTTGGTTCTGCAGCCTCCTCCTTGTTG
>VYZR01022168.1:0-23057 GCA_013400675.1 Oxylabes madagascariensis | reverse complement strand
AGTTACACACAGGGGATTTCAGGCCAAATTTCACATTCTTGTATTTCTCTCCCAAGAAATTCTGGCTTCCTCCTGCTCCTCTCCTACCTTGTCTGAGAGAATTCTAAATCTGTGAAACAATACTCCTTTCACTGTTTCCTTGGGGAAGTTGGTAGGCCTGTGATAAATCATTTATCCTGAAATGCATTCATCTCTCTTCCTTTTTTAATTTCAGTTCAGCAATGCTAAATCCCCCAACCACCTACCTGAATTAAAATTATATCTCTCCATACCGTTTGATACCGTTTCCATCATGAAACACTAATGAGGTTTTGTGAAACATCCTGATTTTAAAGCATCGTGCCAGATAAGTTAACTTCCATCTAGAGCATCTCAAAGATTTGGGCTGAATTCTCAGAGTTAAGATTCCTAGGGAATTCTCTTTTTTCCTGTAATAAAAAAATCCTCCAGATGTAACTATTTACGATTAGTGTTACTTTAGACATGAAGCAATTAAGATGAATTTTACAGATCTATACTATTAATTTCTTGCTTCAGCACCTATGTGCAAGACTGCTTCCATCAGCTCATCACAAATTCCTCAAAGAAACTCTAAAGTAATATCCTATTTTGTTTTGGAATCTAAAGCAGACTCGAAATCCAGAGAATATTTTACAAAAAACATATGTACAAACCGAGACAGACAGCAAAGTGGTTTTTGAGGATCTCAGAATATTAACAAGGCCAAGAACATCTAATAACTTCCCCTCTGGCAACAACAAAACTTACACAGCTCTAAAATCCAAACTGCTTTATTGGTCACGCTGGGATGTTCATGGTCTGCGTGTAGAAGCTACTGTTTCTATTCTAAATATATTTAAAAGGCAGACAAATTCCAATAACTAATAGAAGTGTGAGACTTCTAGAAAAATAGCAATAGTCTGGTTGAATTTTGATAACTGATATGGGGGGATTTTTTTCAGCACCGATATCTTTATGAATTACTAATTATGTTCGTTCTCTATCGTGCTTTTTATAAGTCTAACTAACCATGAGATAAATTAACACTTTAGAGTCAGGTAGCTCCACCACCCCAAGTAGAAGTTAAGTTATATTCTTACAGAAGTTTAACAAAAATTAAATTATATTCTTCTTATGTATTACCTGTGGATCACATAAGATATCATATAAGACACACAAAACAACTGAAGTTTGGAGATGTGTGTTAAACACAGCATCTTAAAGATTTTCTAACTGCAAGGGAGACCAAAAGAAAAAATATTCACCACAAAAAAGATTCAGTGTGTAACTGCTGCTCTGCAATGGAGTTCAAATCCTGTGAGATTCTCCTCAACAGGGAAAACAAAACCTTGTGGAATGAAATGCAGAATGGGAAAGTAAATACAACCACAGCTCAGGTGAAGTGCACATGTGGACTGCAGGCATTTCAGAGAGAACTACACAGGCACTTCAACGAGCCTGAAAAGAAGTAAAAAATGGAACATAAATCCTATAGGACTGATTAGCCAGGTGAAAATGGCCTTTTAAATATTTTTCATTTCCATTACAGATAACAGAGTTCATGTGAGATCCAGATAAGCATGGTCATTTCTGAATTATTACAAAATGTCAAAAGATGCATATTCTCATTTTTCATGGTCATGATGCATTATTGCCATGACATTATAAACTGCATTCAGTATTAAAAGCTCCAATTTTCACAGAATATGAATTCCATTGATTGCATCTCCCACTCTAACAATTTCAAATAAATCAGCTTAAGTAATGGAAGAGCAGCTACGATTCCATTGATAGTATAATACAAGGGAATATTTTTATAAATGAGGAACTAGAATGACAATTTTTCCTTTCATCTATGGAATGAGGCTGTTTATACCAACACAGAGCCTCCAGTTGGACTAGAACCTACAAAGGGTAAAGAACATGAATTAACACATTTTGAAGGACAAAAACTTCCTCCTCATTAAGACCAACCTCTTTATGAAAATGAAAGTTATTTTAAATGACATTTTGAAGAAATGGTCACCAACTGTGTGTCAGCCAATTTCTAGATCAGCACCGTCCCTCATCTTTATTCCATTTTGCTGCCCTGTCACCCCCTTGTCCTCCCTGCCGTGTTCAGGACACGAAGGGCCTTGCCCAGCCAGGTAAAGGGAAGCAGCAGAACAAACCCCTTGTTTAGGAGCAGAGCTGCAGAAATGGTTGGAGGAGATAAACTCTTTGTGCTTTCGCACAGCCCACACAAGCATTAGCTTAAAATATCACTGTAATGTATTTTTCAGTGTCACTTGCTGTTTATTCTGCTTAATGATCCTTTTTATTCTTTCTTATGTGTGCACAGAATTTCAATTCTGCTTTGGTAACTCATCATGGTGAGAATATGCAGTTTGGTGGCTACAATTATTAGGCTAATAAACAATGCCCTGTATTGAAGCTGTATAACTGTCTTCCTTAGGATTTAAATATATTAGCATATTATTAAAAACACAGGCAGTTAAATCCACTTTAATTCAGACACTTGAATTCAAGCTGTTGTCCAATAAAATTCCTTCAACACACAAATTGTACGAGCTAACTGTAAGATTTCATGAATTAGCATGCAACCAAATGTGGCTAAGCTGTAATTAAGAGCTGACCAATTAAAATACACAGGAATACCGCTGCAGAATCCAAGGGGATCATTCAGCAACTCAAACCATCACACTCTCAGCCTAACACCCTTGTCATGACTTCCCACTATCTACACAGATTACAGGAACAAACAAACATCATGGTGAATCACCCAATTACGTTTAGAAATATTCACAAAATGGAAATTAAAACGAAAGGGTGGAAAGGGAGCATCCTGTCACAGTCAGTGCCCTTGAAAGCATTGCCATCACTGAAATGATTTCTGTCTGCAGTCACCTTCAGACGGTTTCATCACTTGCCTCACAGAGCCATTGAGGAGCCACCATCTGGTGTGGCTCTAGGTTAATGCTGCTGGGAATGCAGCTGGGGTTCTGTTACCATTCCAGAGCCAGGGCTGTGAATAATTCAGGAGTACAGAGCTGAAATAGAAAGTATTGAACTGGGGATAACCTACGGCTTCTTTTTGTTCCGTCTAATAATGGCACAAGGGAACACCCTCATTTGTTGCTGTTTGATGTCTCCATAGAGAGGGAAAAAACCATAAATTGTGCTTTTTTTCCTATCTCTTACCCAAAATAAGGTGTAGCTTCCCTAAAAGCTGGGAGGTGGAATACTGGTTTAAAGCATTCAGGATGAAGAATGAGTGCTAGTGATCACTTCTGCAAAAGGAGCTCCCAGCTGCACCCATAGAGAGGGGTCAGAATTCTGTTTTCCTGAGCTCAGAAGTTGCTGGGGATAAAAGAAATCTCCCTGGCCTGGGATGGAGCAGCCTGCAGTGCACCACCTGCAAGGACACAGCACAATTTTCATCTCCAAGTGCTTCTCTGCATCCCACAGAGAGATGTGTTGCTGTGTAAAAATATGTTCTCTCACACATTGCCAGTCTGTCACAGAAATCCCTTCCTGACTAGAACAAGCAAGGAGACAGGAGCAAGGCAAGAAGAAAACACACAAATTTCAGTATTTAACCAGCTTTTATGCTCATTTTTATTTCAATTATCTTGACCACTATTCTAGCAAAAATCCATTTGTTGATTGATACTGATTGCTCCTGCTAATAAAGCCTCGGTAAGAGAAGGATGAGCCTGTGTGTGGTGATGGCTGAGCTGCTTTCAGCAACAGGTCTGGAAGAGACAACTGGAAATATCCAGCTACTTCTTTGTCCTCACTGGAAAATGATCCCTTGGACACTGATGGGTCACAGGGTCACAAATAAGCTGTCGGGGGAGAGGAGGAAAGCTATGCTACCAAAATGTAGCACAGAGTGCACACCCCATAACGCTCCCAAGTGGCTGCACCCACCACCTCTTCAAAGCTGAGGAAAAGGGTTGTGTGCCACGTCTCACCCCTGGGGTTTGTTTAAAATGAGTATTTTCCAATCCAGAGGAGGATCTCCAGGAGGTAATTCAGATCTGGCACAGAAACAGAGGACACCTGGTGGTGTTTAGTTGTTAGCATATAAAAACAGCAATCCAAGTCAGATGTGTGTGCAGCTGCACCAGCGACAATTAACAGAGCCCATGCTTTAAATGAATAAAAGATAGAGTGATGGAGAATTTCAAATAGTGTAATCACAGAAACACACAGAAATTTCAAACAACATGGGTTGCTGATTCCAGATGCTGCCACTACTTTATGAAAATGAATTTTTTTTACTTACAACAGTTACAGGCAAGAAGTAGCAACTCTACACTCCTAGGAGTCTGCCACCTCCACCAAACAGACACATGCTATGGAAAAGTAGGACAGATTCCCCACTACTGCAAAACCGAAGGGCACAAAGTTGTCAGTTTTGTTGGAGAAAGATCCACGGAGGCAAGAGCAGAGGAAGAACCAATTCAGCAGACTCTGGGCGGCAAAACCACCGTGAGTGAGGCACTCAGCACCTCCCAAAGCACAGCATTCCCAAGCTGCAGAGAGGAGAGCTGAGCCCAGCTCCAGACTGCCACCAACTCGTGGACCGACAGACTGTGAGTATTCAGATTCCCATAATAAGTTAGTGAAACTATTATTTTAATTGAAGATGCTGTTATTAAGATAACTCTGTGAAGACCCATACTGGAGTTTTCTATCGTGCGATAGATACAGTGAGCTGCAAATATCTCTTGGAATTCATACACCGAACAGAGTCAACCTCTGTGAGACTCCTTCACTCTGAGGAGCTGGACAGCACAGGGGTGGCAAGGCAGAAAAAAAAAACTACACATGCATGTATGTGGGGGCTATTCAAAGTGTGCATTTTATTGCCAAAAAATGAAATAAGGGCTCAAGGTCACACTCCTGTCATGCTCTCTGTAGTAAGTATTAGAACTTACTTGGCTGGAAAGGAATGAATAAAAGCAAAAGACTGCAACATGAAGAATGTTGTTGGAAAAAAATGAATAAAAGCAAAAGACTGCAACATGAAGAATGTTGTTCCCTTCCTTACACAACTTTAATGCAGGGACTCAATCACAGCCAAAATTTTAAGTGCGAAAATTCTGTTAAAAAAACCCCAAACAAGTACTTTTCTCTTTTGAACCAGCACCGTCAACAGAAGAAGAGATCTTCTCATCTCTCCTGCTTATACCAACACAAACATGTGTGGTGAAGCACACCGGTGACCTGGTTAAAACTAGACTGGTTCCAGAAGCCCCAACAAGCCCAAACAGTTGGTTTGAACCCACATCAGTTCCCTAATCTGTTCTGATCTGCAGCCACGCAAACACCTACACTGATACAAGCGGGTAGAAGAAAACTGCTCCCTTCATCAGCAGTGCTGGCTGAGAGTGAAAATCAAACCGAAGACCTTCTGGTGTTTGCAGGCTCTCTTACCAAAGTTAGCAAAGCAAATCTTCCACTGAAAAACAGATTAGGGGCCAAGTCCAGAATCAGTATGAGACGTAATACAGCTTTACATAAACTTTCAGATGAGCTCTGAGTTCTATCCCAGATGACAATTAGTCTCGACACTGTCTGTGCTGCTGGAAACAAAATCAATCTAAAAGTCAGCGGTAAATGCAAGAAACAAACTTTAGATTTAGCTGAAAATACATAAAAGTCAGCTAAGTAAGAATAGCAAAGAGCAAGTTGTAGGGAAGTTGAAAAACAGGGCCTTTAAGTTTTTTGAACAAAATCCACCTTGGAAGCCTCAAGGAGGGAATTTGAGCTGACAAGCTAGAGGAGGAGATGGACTATTCTGCAATATTTGAGCAACCTCTTCCCCAGATTTTCTCTAATTATACAAATATCCAAGGAAAAATGCTCCAGATATCATACCCTCTCAAAAGTTTGCTTTGTGACCCTAATTTTTAATGTCAGCCTACAGTATAACTTCCTTCTGAAAGGTTATTTGTTAATTTTCAAAGAAACTGCCTATTTTTTACTTGTTTATTAGAGTAAATGTATTCTAGTTCCATACTATCCATAACAATATATATAAAGGCCTTCAGCTTCTATTTTGATTTAATAAAATTAGACTTCTTTATAGCTGCAAAGAAGGTGAATACAATTTAGAAAACAAACTTGACCAGTAAGTCAGTATAGATATTTGAAAGCTTTTGCATTAAGTTTTCTAAATAATGAAAAAAAGAACCAGCCAAGCAATATCAGTTCATTTTATCACCAAAATGTTTCTTTGTGTACTTCCATAAATTGTTCCGTAGAGTTAGATCATTCTCTCAAAAGTAATGCAAAATTCTTTGGCTAACCTAAGCAGCAGGAAAAAAACCTTAAAATGTAAGCTTAACAAATCTGCTGTTCTTTATATTGTGTGCCATGAAGTATTTAAATAATAATTATTAATTATAGTTAATATATATTGATGTAGCATTTAGTATCAATGTATTATTAATACCTTTAATAACTAAAATACTTTTACTAAGGAAAGAACAAGGTCCATGATCTGACTTATGAGTAGTTAAATCAGTTCAGAGACATTACTGGGCACTGAATCACAACCCTAGGGGAGAGCAAAAGTCTCCAAACCCCAGTCATAATTGGACCTTTGGGACCTTATTATTCAGAGTAATAAAAATTCATTAGTTATAATGTGATTATTTCTAATATAAACACATTCCTCCTAGCATGCTATGGTTTATTCTCTGAAAGTGGATATTCAGAAGGGTCTCTCTGGCTGCATTGTTTGATGTAGAAAAGCTCAGAGAAGTAGAGATCTGGTGCAGTTTTATGGTGGAACCTGCCTCACATCGTTAAAGTTTTACATTGTTTACCAAAACAAGATTGTTCTCTTGCTTCAGGGGCTCTCTCCCCAAATTCCCAATGCCCATTTATCATATGTTTACCTGTCTTCAGAATAATAATTGTATAGAGGGTGACTTAGCTGTGCATATCAAACTTTCTTGGGTGCAACAAAGTTACAAAACATTTCATATTTTTTTCCAGCAGCTATTACGAGCCCAGTGATGTCTAAAGCACTTATAGCGTTTGGAATTTAGTGATAGCATAAATTTATCTCCGACTGCCAGCCCTTCCTCAGACCTCAGGTAGGGAATTTTGAAAGCCATAAACCATGGGAAGACAAAATGTGATTTTTGAGTACTAGATGCAGGCAAGTGTAAAATCATGAGGGAACAAGGCACGCTTCAATTTCATGAGGCACATTTATACATTTAGCGCTCTCACGGAGCTCAGACAGGTTTATTATGTAGGACTCGAACATCCAAACCAAGCCAGGCTCAGCACGAGGAGAGCGTGAGACAGCCCTGAGCACAACCACGATGATTAAACGCTGTGGGTTTGTGTTTGTGTTCCCCGGGGGATGTGTGAAGAACTGTAACGCCGGCAACAAGCCCTGAGGAAAGCCTCGGAACAGGATGAAATATGAATTAAAAAAAAAAAAAATTACAAAGAAAGAGGAGGAAAAACAATCGAAGAAGGGGTGCAGAATTGTGATGACCTAAAAAAATGAAGATGAAGCAGCAGTGGGGTGGAAGGCTAAATGTTAGGCCGATGTGATGAACATCACCTCACTGTGCTTGGTTTGGTGGGACAGCACAGCTTGGGGGGACCCTGAGGGGACAGGGAGGGGACCCTGAGGGCAGCGCTGAGGGACCATGGGGGTTCTGTGGGGAGCGCTGAGGGGACCTTCAGGGAAGCCTGAAGGGACCGCGAGGGGACCGTGAGCAGAGTCCTGAGGGGGAACAGAGGGGAGCACTGAGGGGTCCTGAGTGGAGAGCAGTGAGGGGATCCTGAGTGGAGAGCAGTGAGGGGATCCTGAGTAGAGCACTGAGGGATCCTGAGTGGAGATCACTGAGGGATCCTGAGTGAAGCACTGAGGGATCCTCAATGGAGCACTGAGAGATCCTGAGTGGGGCACTGAGGGTACCCTGAGTGGGGCACTGAGGGGATCCTGAGTGGAGCCGAGGGTACCCTGAATGGAGCACTGAGGGGATCCCGAGTGCAGCGCTGAGGGTACCCTGAGTGGAGCACTGAGGGCACCCTGAATGGAGAACAGAGGGCACGCCGAGGGCAGCGCTGAGGGGACGCTGAGCGGGTCCCTGCCGGCTCCCCCGGCCAGCACCGCCCCTGAGGCGCGGCCCGCCCGCCGCGCCCACGCCGGGCTGCAGGGGGCGCAGCCGCGGCCTCTCTGCCGCCGCCGGTGGGCGGGAGCGCCGGGCCGGGCGGGCCCGGGGCCGGGGCTATGGCGCTGCCCGTGCTCTCCAGCTCGGCCGTGAAGTTCCGCCGGGTCCTGGCGCACTTCCCGCAGGAGCTCAGCCTGGCCTTCGCCTACGGCTCCGGGGTGTTCCGGCAGGCGGGGGCCTCGGCCGAGCACGGCGAGGTGAGCGCTCGGGCCCCGCCGCGTTCCGGTACCGGAGCCGCCTCCGGCCCTGCGGCGTGTGAGCGCCGAGACCCCAATCCCCAGGGAACTGCGGCCGGGCGGGTGTGGGTCCGTGCCCAGGGGCTGCCCCGGCCCTGGGGTTGTCGTGGTGGGGTCGGGGTCCCTTTCGGCCCAGTGCGTGCCGACTGTGTGTCAGGTTATTTACCGCTGCTCTTAAAGACAGGTATTACAGCTTGTCCCAACTGCTGTGCACCGTGCGAGGGGAATTTAAAACATACTGCCGCAGTGAAATGGCAGTCTGGGGGCCTTCCTCATCTTCTGAGGGCCAGCAGCTTGGAAATAATGTGCTGGGTTTTTTTTTTTTTTTTGTTGGTTTTTTTTGTTGTTGTTTTTTTGTTTTGTTTGTTTGTTTGTTTGTTTGTTTTTTTGGAGGGTGGTTTTGTTAGCAAAAGCAAAGGAATACACTACAAAGAAATATCCTAGAAATGCAGTTCCTTGCTGCCAGCTCTCGGGTGGTGCCTCTATGTGCCCACATTTCCCCATTCATGGCTAAAAAGTGCTGTTCATTAACTCCGTAAGCTGCTCCACTGAGCTGGGAATTAGGGGGTGAAGATCTCACACCTACTCCTCTGTTGTGGAGGGTTGAAGTTTGGTCATGACCAGGACAGGAAAATTTTGGACTGTCTGCTATACTTGACAATAAACATACAACTTCACTGGAACCTTTAAACTGTATCTGACATTAATAGTGGTGGTTTGGGTTTTATTTTTGTTTTTTTACTCATGAAAAATATTTAGCTGGAAGTTTGATACTGTGTATATCTTAAATTATTGTGATAGCATTGGCTCTTCTTGACATTTAAACCCCATCACTCCTCTTGTTATCCTCAGACNGGGCACGCCGAGGGCAGCGCTGAGGGGACGCTGAGCGGGTCCCTGCCGGCTCCCCCGGCCAGCACCGCCCCTGAGGCGCGGCCCGCCCGCCGCGCCCACGCCGGGCTGCAGGGGGCGCAGCCGCGGCCTCTCTGCCGCCGCCGGTGGGCGGGAGNAATATGCTGGACTTTGTGTTTGCTGTTGATGATGCTGTGACCTGGCACATGATGAACTTGTTAAAGAACAAGAGTCATTATTCCTTCCTTAAATTTTTTGGACCCAAAAAGATAAGTTCCATACAGAGGTACGGAGCAGGAATTTACTACAACACCTTAGTGCCATGCAATGGCAGGGTAAGTGCAAGCAGTCTGAGTGGAGTGAATGAAATCAAATATTTATGTCTGCGAGGTATTAAAATGATTAGCTTAAAGCAGATTTCAGGAAGCAAATATTGCAGATTGTAATTGTAGATGAACTCGTGGTATCTTCAATATTTATGTCTCCAACTGTTTCACTAGCAGCATTTTAATTAAAAAGCAAAGAGAGCAGCTGGTCTTGCACCTTAGAAGTATGAGCAGTGCTTAGAATTCACATCTAAAGCATTTCAGGAATTGAATTTGAATTCCTTACTGCTTTCTGTCTGCCAGTTTTGGTGGTGGTGAAGTTTTGGTGGTGGTGACATTTTGGTGGTGCTTCATTTCAGCAGTTGACCATGTAGTAACAACCAAATTAGCTGTTTGATAGAAAATGCAAGTTACAACAGCAAGCTGGAATTGACATTTGTGTCCTTTAGTGTCTCATATCCTGACCTGTGAGGCTCGGGTGAAATTAATAATTTCCGTGTGTGATTCTTGTCCAGCAAGTCCTGTTCCTGCTCCTCTGTGTTTGGTGGGGAGGAGTGAGGGAAACACTCTCAGCCTTGCTGTTCTTTTAACCCTGTACAAGGTTTTGGGGTTTAAACCTTATTTTTTTTGATGTGAAATGGGATTTGGGATTTCATTTGAAGGACCAGTGGTGTTTGCCATGACGTTGTGTTCTTGGCTATTTATGCCCTGGTCTTATGTTCTAATGAACAGCCATATCACAGGCTGTGGTCCTTTGTTACCGAGAAATTCTGCAGCTGGCTGCCTTGCTGTCGTGAGAATCTTTGGAAATTCGGGTAGTGCAGATTGGTAACAAACTGTGGAAAGTCCCACTGTTACATACAAAACTGTTTTTTCCAGTTACATAAAATAAGCTGCAAAATCAGTTTTCTTTCCTAGCATCAAGGAGCAAAAAAAAAAAATCCTCCCTGATACAAACCCCACCTCCCAATAACAGGATACATAAATGTCTGGAGGTTTTAATTTAGGTCTCTGACAAACTATTGCTTGAGGTTTTTTTAATATCCTAAAGGATAATGTGGATTATTCCGGCTATTGTAATATTTGGCTGCTGACTTTATTGCAGCTTTGATTCTAGAAAGGATCTTAGTTTCACGCGTTCCGTTTTCTCCCTGCAGAAGTTTGAACATAAATAGGAGGTTTTTCTTTTACCTCGTGTGTTAATTAAAACATGAAAACGCTTTCCAGTATTTTATTGGAGTTATATGTGCCTTAGAATTAAGGACAGTCATGGCAAGTAGTGAGTTCCATGTAGGGAAAAGGGTGCAGGTATAGGATTTTTCAAAAGCCTTTATTTTGCTTTGTTTTTTCCAGGTGATAAAATATGGAGTCATTAGCACCGATGCCCTGATTGAGGATTTGTTTCACTGGAAAACTCTCTATGTGGCTGGGCGCCTGCAAAAGCCGGTAACTGCTCCGTTTTCTCTCTGGAAATGCAGGAAATCACAGGGCTGGAGAAGAATCAGGTGCAGTTTGAGCTTTATCTGTTAGGGATCTGTGCAGCAGAACTGCACAAATAATCTGCCCTGATGGAGGGGTGTAGCCCCAGAGGGATAATCTCCCAGAGAGGAGGTGAAATGTAGTTCTTAGTGATGTTCTATGGAAAAAGAATCCCTACAGGTGGATATATTAATAAGAATTTTCTGCCTGTAGGAAATCTTGAAAACTGGACTCTATTAATGCCAAGTCCCTTTAATGTTAAATGTATTATTTGCCTTTTGCAACAGATTATAGGGGTGGCCAAAATTCAACACATATAAAGAATGGAAATCTTTAAAGCTGGAAGCAGCTTTGCTGTCAGGTTCATAATTGAATGCACCATGGGTTCTGCGTGTTGGTTTTTCTCCTCCATATTTGGATCATAAAAAATCATCTTTGCTTTCCCCCTTTTGCCTGCCTTGATGTGCTTTCAGCAGATGGCAGCAGTGCCAAGGGAAAATTTGTTACGAGGGCAGGGGGGGAATTAGAGGAGAAATCTCTTCAGGTCTTGGAACAGAAGTTAATTATGTTTTTAGCTAAAAAACCTGCAGTGAAAGTTTGAATAGCTTTTTACTGGCTTTATCTCCAGAGATGTATTACAGCATGATCCAGGTTAGAGCAGCTGTTACCTTAATAAAGAATGAAACTTCATCCATTGAGAAAGACAAGTGAAGGGAGAATTCTGGATGTCACATCAACAGTGAAGACTGAATAGCTGTTTTCAGTGTAACTGCATTTGCTGCTGCTTTGATTTGTGACCTGGAACAGTGAATATAAATTCCCTGTACTGTGGAAAAGCCTTCCTTAACTGTGGTGCTCTGTCAGATTTACCCCAAGAATCAACATTCATGCTTTACCAGGGTGATAACCATTGCACTCTGACTTCCTGGGAGATTTGTAGCTCTCTGAACTGTTTAAAATTTGTTCATAAATGCTATCAGTGTTTCAGGCATTCAGATTTTGAAGCCTGGTGTATTATTTTCTTTTGAAAAAACCCTGCTTTGTATTGGGGGGGATTTTTAGAATAGGAAGTTACTCCTTTTGCTCCTCTAAGGCAAGGCTGGTGTCTTCCATGAGGACGAACAGCATCTCTGCTGAGTTTTGTGTTTTAAAAGGCTCTGACTGGGGTGTCCTTGTCCATAACTTGCTGATGTTTCCATGGCAATCCTAAGGCACTGCAGTCACCTGTGTCATTGCTTGGGGTGCCACAGATTTTTCTGTTCTGACTTTCCTTGGATTTCCCTGTAGCAACAAGTTAGGTATGTACATCTGAGTGAATTGCTTGACGAGATTTGAGAAAAATCAAGGGGGGTACCTTTGTTCACAATGGCCAATGGGGTTGAATTTTAAGGTGTTGTAGAGTAGACAAATATTGAAAAGCTGCCTTTTCTAAGCAAGGCTGTATTGCTGAAGCAGAACACTTGAAAAAGACAAACTCACACTGAGCAGGGCTTCCTCGGGGAGTTGTTTCTGGATGTGCACAGTTATCCACCTCCTAAACCAGCTTCCCTTCATCTGTCAGTGTGTTTCTGTCTTCAGTTCTTACCAAAGATCTGCTTTTTATTCGAGTGTATTTCCATATCCTAGATGATTGGATTCCCTAGTCTGTCTTGAACAGTTTCAATGTTCCCTAAAAATAAACACTTCTTGTGGCAGACAGAGGTGTTCAAGTGATCTGTTCCTCATGGAAAAGTGAAGATCCCCTTGAGTTCACATTCTGCTCACGCAAAGTGCAAAAACAAAGCCCTGCTTCTTCTAGGACAACCCCTGTCTGAAAAACTACTTGTAGCATTTGACAGGGGAGTCCTCTGTTAAAAAAAAAATAAAAAGAGTGAAGATGAATAAGATGAATAAGAAAACTTACCTCTGTCTGGTGTGCTGTTCTCTTTTAGTGTAGTCTTTTTTCTTATTGCACAATCACATGTGAAGTATTTCTGTTGATGCATTCATATTTCCTGTTCTGATTAATCTTAAATTTACGAGTATGAGAAGTTGACTAGCTCCTCAGAGATTAGCTCATGTCTGGTGCATCTAGCAGTTCCAAACCTGTGTGTGAAAACTGCTTTTTCTAGCAGAGTGTTAATGCTTAAAAACATGTTCCTTTCTCTCACATAGTGGGGATACTCTAGTACTTGTTGTACCATGCTATTAGATCCAATCTTAGATTAATTTCTTACTCAATCCAGCATGAAAAATAAATAACATTCCTAGCTCCAGCCTCAGCAGCACTTTCCTGAAGTCTCATTTCCAAATGGCTCTGCTTTTCCAGGTAAAAATCCTGGCCCAGAACGAGAACAGCAGGCTGCCAGCTGCTCTTGTCAGCAACCTGAAGAGTGCAGTGACAGCAGCGTTCCTCATGCTGCCAGAGAGCTTCTCTGAGGAGGACCTTTACATGCAGATTGCAGGACTCTCCTACTCCGGTGAGTGTGGGGGGCTCAAGAGCCTGGGAAGAGCTGCAGTTGGAGCCTCATGTGTGATAAATCATCTCCCTCCTTGCTTTGGGCCTGCATTCACCAAGAATTCTCTCCCGATGGTGGTTATGTAACAGCTCCAATAATTGGGCTTATTCACAGGAAATAGGTGTAGCTCCATCAGCAACGCTGCCTGGACCTGCCTGATTTATGAACAGCTAAGTGTGAGTGATTGGCTCTGATGAAATAATGGGGGTTCTCTTCTGTTTGCATGGATTGTATTTTGGTGGAATGTTTCAAAACCTTGGGAAAAAAAGAATTTCTTTCCACTCAGTGCAATGTTGAGTCATCTGATAGTGTGACTCATACCTTGTCATCTCTTGTTCAGTGTGCTGTGTTTAAGGCTCTTATTTAGTAAACTTAAAGATCCAGATTATGATTCTTTGATTTACATTTAACACTCCTGGTTGGTTATTTGTCGAGTTTCTTTTTTTTAAAAGAAATTGGTAAGGAAAAATAATGAAGAATCTGCTGCAAATGGTTCTTCAATATAAGATGTAATCGTTACAGTTTAACTCAGCATTGCTTTTTAAATGCTGACATGCTTACTGGAATTACCGTGAAGGAGTTTGGTTGGAGTTGTGCTTCAGACAGCACTTCCTTGGCTCACACAAAAATGCAATTTTGCCTTTTAAAGGAAGCACAGGGAGGTCTGAGCTGCACTTGGCTGTACTGAGGGTTGTTCTGTGTAACCCTTCTCAGGGCAGTTCAGACTGCAACTCTCTGTTCCAGAGCAGTTCTTTCCCGAGTTATTGCCTGTTCCAAAGCAACAGGAAGAGGTGCTGACAGTGGGATTGCCAGCCAGGGATGTTTGCTGCTTATCTGCCCACCTGAAACCTGCCCAGCCCTGGCACTGGATTCTTGCTGAGCACTAGTGACCACGATACTTTTAATCTTTTCTTTGAAACAGTGCAATTTAACAAAAATCAGTAAAATGTTGAGACTGGCTGTGCTGTGTGAACAAAGCTGAAGCAACACAGCTCCCAGTTGGGAATGTACAAGAAAAAGGCTGCTTGTGGATATTTATTTTGCTGCCATTTTGTTAAGTCTTTCAGGGGCTGTACTAGTAGACAAAATTGATTTTATGTGTTACTCTAATCAGTCTCCTTGGAGACTGCTGAAAAGAGTTGTTCATGCTTTAATTTAGCAAATGTTCATCCTTTATTTCTCCTGCATTTTTTGAGAGCACTGAGTCAGTACCATTTATATGCGAAGTGTTTGTTTTGTGGCTCGGCATAAACTGAAATAAACTAAGGAAGGCTAGCAAGTTGCCACCTTTCAACAGCATTTATCTCCTGAATGTGGGAAGTGGGAAAAGGAATTGATTCAGAATTTTGGTTGTTGATACAAGCTACACTGAGCATCTACCTCCTGGCTGGAAACCCAGCAAGCAGCCAGGCTGGTAGCTCACAGAGGTAGTGGAGTGCTTTCATACAGACTGACTGGCTTTTCATTTATTTTCTTTGAAACTTTTCAGTCATGTATCTGAAAAGAAAATGTAAAGGCCAGTAATGTAACAGTGGTGTCAAAAGGAGATTCTTTTTGAAACTACTAACACAGTACATGGCTAAGAGGAAAAGTGATCCAGTGATCTTACCATGACTGCCATTAGCTGAACTCCAGGTACTGCCCTTGGAGTGTGGAAACAATGCAAATTATTACCTCTCAAACTGGAAAAATTCAGCTCATTTGCTTGTGAATACAAAGTATGAGGACCGGGCAATTTGTTGAGGTATGGTTGCAAATGCTGTAACTGTTACTTGACAGCTGGAATTCTTTAGTTGTCCATGTGAAGATGTGGACACATGGGCTGATGACATTTTTTCAGAGGCCACATAATAATATATGCCTTCAAGGATGTTTTTTCTCTACTTGAAGGTGTTTGAAGAGGTTTTTTTGACTCTTAGAAGATGATTATTGTGGATTATATTAGCATATCTAATTTTGGAGAATAGAGTTTTAGATGACAGCTCTGTAGTGTGTTGATTTCTGTTATATTCTCCTTCCTCGTGTTTTTGGGGTTTTCCTAATGGCTTAACTCTCTCTTTTCCTGCCTAGGTGATTTCAGGATGATAATAGGAGAAGACAAATCCAAAGTGCAGAACATAGTGAAGCCCAACGTTGCCCATTTCCAGAAGCTGTACAGCACCATACTCCAGGACTGCCCCCAAGTGGTGTTCAAGCACCATCTGGGAAGGCTCGAGGCAAGTGTTCTCCTTTAAACAGATTTAGAAAAGCAAGAGCTTTATCACTGCCAGAAGGCAGGAATTATGCCATGGACCACGAGAGCAGTTGTAATCTCTGTGCTTGCTGTTTGTTATGTTGTTCAGTTAATTCTGCAACCAGCAGACTTGCCTTAAATACCAATTTTTTCATATGGAGGAGCTACTGCTCATTTTCTCTGAGCACGGGCACGGAATAGACCCCAGCAAGGGAATCAGAGCAGATCATGGTAAAACGTGTGTTCTAATGGCTTCCATATGGAAATAACAGGCTAGGAAGTGAGGAATAAACAGATGGTTTGTGTTAGAGATGAGGCTGGAACTCAGAGGTGCAACTTTCTGCAGTCAAAAACTGCATCTCACAAAAATCCTCCTCAAGTCCTAGCTGTGAAGATCAGCTGACTAAAGCCAAGTGAAATTCTGGCATTAATACCCATACAAACCCATTTTTTTCCTTGGTTTTTTGGGAAACCCAGAGTGACCACTATCTTGAATTCCATCTTTCTGGTGTAACACTGCAGTTAGGGGAGAGATGCCACAGTCAGTAGCAATTTTTCCTTTTGTAATCTGCACGTCCCTGTGTGAATATTCTATTGTGATACAAGCTTCATGGAGGAGTCTCAAATAGCACCACCTGTCTCATGGACCTGGGCATCTCTTTATCCTCAAGCCTTGGTAATTCTCTCTCAAATGCCCCCTATTAGGATGTGTCTCTGTTAGAAATTGATTTAACTGCAGGCTTGAGTACAGTAAACAGTTTTACTGCAATGCTTTGGCATAAAACACAGGCGAATCTGTATTATCCTGCAGCTGTCTCCATGTTTTCTTCTTGCTTGTGAACAGTTTGGTGGAAGCAATATTTAAATGAATCTGGGATAGAATTAGTAACACTTCCTTCAAGAAAAAATTCCTTTAAACAAATCCTGGTAGCACACTGCAAATTTATTGCTGGATAATAAATCTCTCCACAATCCCGTAACAGTCATCAAGACTGCTTCTAATCAACAGCAAAATGAGGGCATTTAATCAACAAAGTGCTTTAATGCTTTATTGCTCACACCTTCCTGTGGTTATTGGCAGTTATTGCCCAGCCTGAGGTGGCTGAGTGCTGTTGGGGGTGCAGTTATCACAGAGCCCCCTTCTCCAGGATTTGCAGAGCTACAGAGAAAATTCCTTCTTTAAAGGTCCCTCAGAACCGAGGGGAGGCAGAGCCCAGCTCGGAGTTTTGGTTCAGACACGGATTCCTCCCACACAATGCTCAGAGCTGCTCGCTGTCGGTGCCTCTGGAGCTGTGGCTGACTCATCTGGAGATCATTTTCTCCGCACTGACAAAAGGGAGTGGAGAGGGCAACCAGACTTCTGTCTGATGTCTCCATGAAGTGGCTAAAACCTTGTGTGGGAGGAATGGAGCTCTTCAGATTTTCCTCCACTTTGGGAGAGCTCTGCCCCGTCGTGCAGTACATTTTGGAGCAATCCGTCCAGGCCTGGGTGTTGGTATCATTGTATTCAAAAAAGGCTCGTTGGATTTCTGATTTAGATTGGAAAATGTGGGATGAATGTTTTCTTCAAATTATACAAACCAGATGTGGTTTGCAGTTTAAAGCAGAGAAAATGGTTTTCAAACTAAACAAGAAATGTGTGTGTGTCTGCAGTTTGATTATATTCAGGCAGAAGAAACTCAGCTGAGTGGTCTTTGGGGAACTTTTTTTTATTGTCCTGGACTTAGGTTTCCAAAGGAAATTGGATACAACAGAAATGATACAGTTTCAACAAAAACTTACTTGCAGACACAGCAAGATCATGTGTGTCTTCCCTTGAATAAAAACCCTTGCATGAGTCATTCTTCAAGTTGAGAGCTGAGATACTGCATTTCCTTGTGCTTGGGAAGTTTTTATTAGCATTGTCAAGGACCTTTTCTAGTGAAATGGATCAGGTTCTGTGAGATATTTATTGGAGGTCAATTTTCTGACTTCTTAAAAAAAAAAAAAAGAGAACTGAATGTTTTACATGTCTTATTTTTATAACACTCAGATTGATAAAAGTCCAGAAGGTCAATTTACACAGCTTATGGCTTTGCCAAAGACTCTGCAACAAAAGATAACTGCTCTGGTAAACCCTCCTGGAAAGAACAGAGATGTGGAAGAGATTTTACTGCAAGTTGCCCATGACCCTGACTGTGGATTTCTGGTGCATCAAGGTAGGTCTGGGCCAATGTCTGTAATCTCCTTTAAGACATGATAGATACACAAATTATTGTATATGTTCTCCTATTTCAGAAGTCTGGGTTAAAGAGAAGGGTAAAAAATTCCAAGAGATGAATCAAGAAATACATTCCTAAATGCCTGGTTTGGATTTGATTGCAGACAGGTTATCTGAAATATTTTCAATAGCATTCCTAGTGATACAGAAGATGTGTTTTGGTTTGAATCTTGAAAGAAGCAGAATTAAAGGAATAATAGTGTGGCCTGCTTAGATCACCTAACTCTGCTGCTTCCATCTTCAGGCAAAACTTCAGCAAAACACTGAGCTTTCTATCCTCCCAGGATATATGGGATATATATATATATATCCCATAGGATATGCAGAGCTACAGAGAAAATTCCTTCTTCAAAGGTCCCTCAGAACCAAGGGAAGGCAGAGCCTCAGCAAGGCTGAGCTCATTTTCTGCCTTGCTGACATTTCCCCTTGCACTCATCGTGGTTAGCCCGGACATGTGAGCCCTGGCAGAGAGCTCCAGCTCCGAGGAGAAAGGCTGAGGTGCTTCTCATCAGCACAACTGCTCTGAGGCGAGATTATGTCATCTGAGCAAGTTAAAGCTGATGCTGCAGACACCACTGTTCTGGTACACTGCAGGAAAATGAAAAAGTTTAGTACTTGGGGTTCTTTATGCATTTTAAGAAGCTGACACATTTTCAGTTCCAGGTAGCAAGTTTTGCAAGCTCCCTGAGCACAGCAAAAATTCCCAAGAGGCCTGGGAGCCACGAGACACTAAGCAGGGAGCTGGAGGAGCTCTCAGCCTGGTTTTTTGGGGGAAATGAAGCTCCTGGGTGCTGCAGTTCTCCATGGACAGCATGGGATGGGCTGCACCTGGACAGGGAGTGCTCAGCGTCTCTCTGGGGCTGGGCTGAAGCAGGGAAGGGCTAAAAGCTGGGTCTGGGAGCAGGGGCTGCAGTGTTTAAACTGCACACAGAGCTCTGAGCCCCCCTGAGCTCCTCCTGCTGGGTTGTGCTTCTGGAGCTGTGGCTGCACAGGGAGCAGCAGTGCAGCACCAAACTGGACACAACTTCTCAGGCCCTGCAGTTGGAGCTCCCAGGAGAACAAACCAAGATATTCTTTCACTTTTGTGGCCATAGCATTTTCCTGGTTCATCAATCTGGGTAAAGGCCAGGCCAAGCCATTTGGGAATCCTACAAGACAGAGCTGATTACTCAAGTTGAATTGTGTTGTCCCAAGATATTTTGCTACATCAACACCATTAGTTCCTTTCCCTTCCCTATTCCTACCCCTCAGATGATTTTCCAGTGGAATATTCTGTCCTTACTTATACATGGCTTATGCTGGGCTTTGTTCTTCAATATTGAAGCAGAATTTAAAAATATTTGAAACTATATTCTATGGGTCAATGCAGAATGTGTCAGTTTGGAAGATTAGCTCTGAGACTGCTGCAGATCTACATTTTTTCAAGTATTTAGTGATGTGAGTACATACATATCAGTATGCTTTTATATGTTAGAACAAATATAACTTAAAAAAGAAATTAAAAAATGTTAAGATTTTTTTTAACTGTTCTATTAAGAAGCCCTGGACAATGAGAACTGAATGTGCCACAGGGCAAAGTGGTAAACACTTTTTACTCCCAAAAGCTGTAATTTAGAAAAGCCAGGGAAGAACTGCACAACAGAGGTATCTCTGCTTGATCAGAGGAGTGCCAAATCCCAATTCCATGTTGGAGTAAACAGGGAGTATCATTTGTTCTGCTCTAGAATGTTAATTTACCAGCACTTAGATGAAACAACTCTTAATCCTTTGGGATTAATAATTTTAGTAGAGAGCTAATGGGAACACTAAATAAATGGATTTGATCAATTCCTACTGCTTGTTGTCTGTTTTAATACTGATTTGGGGATTTTTTCTGCATATTACATATAAAATAAATTAAAATAGTTTAGAGAATATTTTAATTAGCATGACAAAGCAGAGCAAACCCCAATTTTCTCAGTGTATGTTTTACTTTCAGACTAGCTTGATTGTGTAACTGGAACAATATTTGACTTGTGCATGGTGGAGGGGGAAAAAAATCTCCACACAAGTGCTGAGATGGGTAACATCTGTGTGCTTTTCCCTCTGCAGGCATTTCAGGAATTGTGAGATCCTCCAGTATAGTGCAGAGTGCTAAAACCATCCTGACAGCTGGTAAGAATGTGTGTGATTTCTGTCCACGTGGGCCGTCTGATTTCACACAGGAAAAATGACAGGGCCCCGAGACTGTCTTGCTACAGGAGTTTAAAGAATTAGCTTTTTGTGTGTTTCATGAAAAGTCTCTGGAAAATCAATATTTAAAGCAGAAGTTTTATTGCAAAATTATAAAATGCTGAAAGGGACTTAAATAAACAAACCAAGCAACAACATCAGCTTTCATTTGCTCTGGATCTGTGCAGAGGAGATTTTGTGGAGCAAAATAATTGGAAAGGAGGGGTTAAAAATAGTCATATTCCTGTTGTGATGGACAGAAAATCACCTCTGGGACTGCTTGCTCCTCTTGTGGGCCATGCAGTAAATCACTGACAGCCTCTCCTGGCACTGGGATTTTGGGGTCCTGATAGATCTTGGGGTAACATTTGTAATCTTTAGCATGGTTTCTGGTTCTTGCACCTGAAATCAGTTATTTATCTCTATTTCCCTTGGTCTTAGCTGCTTTTTTTTTTCATATATAGTGGCTTTTTTCGCTGTAAAACAAGCTGTAGTTTCCTTCTTATCAGTTATGTAGAGTTGTATTTAAAAACTGTTTTCTGCTAGTGGTTTTAGTGGTGAAAACATGTTTTTGTGATTTGATTTAGGTAGAGCAAAGCAATTCTGGTCCTTTGCCTCCAGCACAAGCCAAATTTGAGCAAGGAGGCCTGGGGGAGTGGATTTTTCTTACTTTTTGCATGATTTAATTTTTTGGTTTTTTGTTTTGTTTTTTTTTAATGTATTTACACTCTTCTGCCAGAATCTGGTTAAAACCATTAGAGATGGAATTAAGGAGTTAAATTTAATTGGTCAGAGATGTCACCTCAGTATTTTTGAGTTTGTGTGATCTGCTCTGGAATTGGGAGGGATGAGTGTGCGTGGCTCTAGAGTTAATTAGCAAAACCCTTTCGCCCTTTTTTTTTTTTTTTTTTTTAATATTTGTCTCCAAACACTTATGACTGAGTTTATATCAATCTGTCAGTATCTTCTAATGAACATTTTCTCCCAGTCATGGTTTCTTAATATAAAATGCATCACTGGGGCAGCATTCCTGGCTGTGCCAGCTCTTTGGGCTCTCCATGTTCATAGGATACAGAATTTGCACAGAGGAAACAGGAATGTGGCTCCTGCATGGAAGTATTTGCTTGACTCAGGCAAGGAATGTGTTTTACAGGAAAATGTGGAGCTTTAAATTCAGTCCCTAAGGATGCTGCATTTCTTTCTTTATTCTTTTTCCAAATCTTGTCTGATACTCTGTTCCCCTAAGACCTATTTTCACACTTTCTAGTAGAGACTTTAGGAAAAATATAAGGCTCTGACTTTCTGCAGTGCTTATGTCAAGAATAGTAGCTTAAAATAAAAGAATTATGAAAGAGAACCATGAAATCTGTGGCTCCATTAAGCTCTGACTTTTTATTGCTGTTCCTAATAACTGTACAAATACTTTACTTGCAAAAGAAAGTTTTCATTAGCTGGCCATCACTCTTTTTTTAAGTGTTCTAAGGGACACAGTCTGTTTTTTTAGCTGATTATTTTACTTTAAGAACACCAGCAAAGGTGAGCTGCCTGCTCTGGCCCACAGCATGGCAGTGCAACGTCCAGCATTTCTAAATTCAGTGGTAAATCAGCAATAGCTGTGCTGAGATGCCATGCTGAGGATTAACATTACTGGCAAGGAGCGCAAGAAGGAATTTCAACCCATTTAAGAGAACTTTTTTCTCATCTTTCTCTGCCAATGTGGTTTTCAAGTGGAGCTGCAGCTCTGTGTTTTTGTTTGTTGTTAAATGCCCTATTTAGTCCTTGAGAATGTGCCTGTGTATTTCTTCGAGGCTGTGGTGAGGTTGCCTCTCTGTTTCCCATTAGAGATGGCACCAGGGTTGGATTTGTTTTCCCACATAGCCAGAGCCTGCCTGAGCTTTGGGAACTCACTCTGCAACTCTTATTTTAGGTCCTCTGAGGGAGATGTTGATACTTCTTTAGCTTCTTTATGTTTTACTCAAGGAATGCTGCAAGCCTTGAAAATTTTTCTATAAATACCATCTTACAGACTAAATCATCATTTGAAGCATTTGTCCAAGATGCTTTTAAGTTAGAACAAATGTTCTGAGTAGCATTTGTTTTCAAGGATTCGTTTTTTAAGGACCAGGTTTCATTTGTTCAAGATACTTTTAAGTTAGCACAAATGTTCTGAACAGCATTTGTTTTCAAGAATTTTTTTTTAAGGAGCGTGTTTATATATAAAATATTCTGGGTTTGTGATAACTGCTCTCTTCATCAGCTGCCTGAGCAGATAACTGCTGTAAATATCTGTAAATACGCGTGTGTCTGTGCATGCCACACCACAAGTATATAATTATTTGCTGCACATGACAGCTGCCCTGCAGTACATGCATCAAAAGGAAATGCAGGACACTGCAGCCAGGCAAACCTGCAGGAAACCTTGGGGCACTCCCGGCCAAAAATCTCTGTCTGACAGCAGCAGCACTTGCAAAGAACCCAGTGTGGATTGTTCCAGAAACCAGACACGAGTTGTGTTCACACTGCAGCGCTGAGGACTCGCTCCCATGTGCACCAGGGCTTTGTTCTGCGTCCTGGAGAGCAAAAATCCAGCGGGGAGGTGGAACCACCAAGGCACAGATTGGGAGCTGAAGCACAAAGACATTTTCGTGATGTCCAACCGCTTCAGGTGGTGAGGGTGAGCCACAGTTACAGCCAGGAGCTTCTCCTGCAGCTGCGGTTCACCAGCCTGTGAAAAATGATGTTCACTTTC
>VYZR01022166.1:21562-35394 GCA_013400675.1 Oxylabes madagascariensis | reverse complement strand
CCAAAAAACCCAAAACAAACCAACGAACCAAAACCAAAAAAAAATGCCCAGAGTATAATCAGAGTATAACCATTTAAGGGTGTTGTGAAATTGCGATTGGCTAAAACAACAGTTACTGTAATTACCCTCTCTGGACAGAAGGAACGACACAAGCAGTCAATCTGTAAGGCAAAGATTACACTAAAATTCAGTGTTTATTCTGCAGTTACAAGCAATACAATTTCATTTCTTGTCTCAATCCCATCAGAGGTCAGGCTGAGGATATTTTGGATTGTTTTGCGTGAGGTCTCAAACAAATACGAAAACTTTGCTTCAGCTTCACTATGAAAGCATATGGAATGATAGTTCAGGAGCAGTCTTGCTCTGCTTGAACATACATAAAAACAAACACTAATCCTAACTGTTGACTGAACTCCAGTGACAGGCTTTCAAGGCATTATGCTAAGATTTTTTGGTAAATGTTGATGTTTTCTGGAACAGGTGGGGGAGGCTGCGTTAGTGCCTCTAGCTGCTTTTCAACCCAGGACCATCCCTTTTCTCTCCTCCACCTTCTACCAGTGAAACAAAGCTCTGAGTTAATATGTTAAAGAACAAGCACACATAGACACACACACAAACAGAGAATCACATCAGGAGAGGGGTATTATTTTCTTAAACCACAGAGAAGATCAAAACCAGACACACGTTTCCTTTTGAAAACTTGTATCTTTGTCCTGCCACCTCCTCAATGCTCCTCTGCCCCATGGACAGCTTTAGGATACATAGTGCAACATGCAAAGTGCTTACAGAGAGCAAATCTGCACTAAATTCTCCTTCCCAAAAATAAATGAAACAATAAAGTCTTCCCCAATGTCACTGGACGGCTGCGGGTGCACCTAGAAAGCTTCCAGTGCCATGTGAGACTTGGCTTGAAAGAAAAGGAGAGCAGCCAGCACAACCCACAGGAGCTGTGACCGTTTTCTGTCAGAAAGAAGAACAGCTGCATTCTGCTCTGGTGGAACACGAGCATGGGGTCAAGACACTTCAGGATGGCTTCTAGGGTTCAAGCCCATCCATTCTTTTACTGCCCAAAGGTGCCCTACCAGGAGGCCACAGAAGAGTCTAAGGGAAGACATCTTTCAGCTCTTGAAGTGAACCAAGACCCTGATATGACCAAAAAGCCCAAGACTCAAGGGGCTAAAGAGACAGCAAGCAAGACTCTCCGGCTCTCATCTCAGTAAAGCACTACAGCCAGCGACTGAGAGATCCAGCACTGCTGTCAGCTGTGGAAGATGTGCACCGCACTTCTCAAACTAGTCTGCAATAAGGAGGTTGTTAGACTTAGCCCTCTTAAATATGGGACAATGAGCCAGACACATGGTAAGCCCAGTAAGTGATTTTTAGGCAAAGGACAGAGTCAAAAATAGAATCCAAACATCCCAAATTCCACTTCCATGCTCTATCCAAGACCCAGATTGAGAACATAAAATTTCCTTTTAAGCAAGCAATGAGCAAAACTAGGAACATTTTTCAGGAGAAAACCTTCGCTGGATTCCTTACTTCTTACCGCATGGGATAAGCTTATAAAAAAAGCTACACTTAAATACCATCTACCTTATTTGTACTTACTGAAACACAACATATTGTTTTCAAACTTCTCTGTTACTGCATTTACTTCCAAGACAGACTTTTCATCTACCTGGAAGAGAAAACTCCCCAAAATCCATCAGTTAGTTTAAGCTGAGGGCCTTACAATACGAAGTCACTACTGAAGAGTGACTTCAAAGCCTTTCGTTACTGTTAGGATAAATTTGTGTGGCTTGCCCATATTCTTGCAAAAGCCAGAAATAATCTCACTGAAAAACAGGAACTCTCACAAAAAATATTGAGAAGTACTCCTTGTTAAAAAAAAACACTGGGAAGGCAGATTTGCTATATTTACACTGCAACTGAGCTGACTTATAATTTACCAGCAAAACAAATGTAATTTAAGGCAAAACTCGCCAACTTTGCAATGTTTTCTCTTAAGACAGCTATTTTTGTTTTTCCACAATCACATTACAGAGCATGAATATAAAGGAAAACTGAAGTGACATCTGGTTAAGAAACCTTCTTGACTGTTGGGAGGTGTGAAGAGCTTCGTCAACTGTCTGTTCAGATGTGTCATTAGTCTTCCCATATACAGAGCAATCACGGGAAAGGAAATCATTGGAGCTCAGGCCCGTCGGTTAGTGATTAATTTCCATCTTATGACACTTGGCGTGCTGCTTCACTACCTCCTCCAAGCCAAAAGTCAATAGTGACTCCAATCAAAAAACAGCAAGGAAAGGTCAAAAAAAAGTCTCTGATTACATTTGTCTCCCAGGCGACAAGTGACTGAGGAGTGGATAACAGCCCCCTGATCTCTCCTCAGCACTTGGAGTGCTTTCAGACCTCCTGACATGCCACCTCCTCCCAGGGCCAGGCACAGCCACCTCCTTCTTGCCAAACACAGGTTACAGCTTCTGCATCGACTCCTGGTTAAGGTGATTAAAAAATGGGGAATGTCACTACAAATCCTCTTCATGTGGACCAAGGGTAAACTATAGTTAAGATTAAACTATTTCAGAGGTGCTAATGGGGAGGGAAACATATAGAGTTACCTCAAGAAACTATGACTGAATACTTTATTAAAAAAAAAATCCTGATTATCTTTTATATGGAGAAATTGCTACTCCTTTTTATGTCACTTAATATATATGTAGACTGCGCACAATATTGTGTACTAGCTCCCAATTTATTAATAAATTTGCTCTCTCATATCTCAAGTATCCAATTCTGATTCCCTCCCAGCCATTAAAGTCAGTGCATTGCCATGAAAAGGTACATGACGCACTCAATGTTCACTTGTTTCTTCTTCCAATGGACTGCATATAAAAGTCTTTAAATACTACTTTACACAACCTATTAGTATTATGTTTGGTCATTTCTTAGTAGAATTGAAAAAAGATTGAAATTTTTAAATAATTAAAATGCTGCTTGTCAGCTCTTTCAGTTGTTATAGTTGAGAATTAATACCATTATCCACTAGTAAAACTCATTATAAAGATTTTGCCTGCATATACCTCACAACTATCTGCCTGGCCTCATGTATCAGCCAGTGCCTGCCCAAAGCTCAACTATAAGAACTGTTTCCGTTCCAAAACCAGTGACTGGGAAAAAATATACAACCCATTATATTGGGTTTGTATGGCCAGATTTTGGTACTGCAGGGGCTACATCCATCTATATAAAAATTCCAGATAGTGTTTATTTGAAGAATTTTGTTCCCTGGTTATTTTAGGAACACCACCTTTTACACAGAGTTGTTCTTTTCACTGCTATAAAAACAAGTCTGGCCAAAACAAAGCTTTGGGAAGACAGTGGATATGGAAACCACAAAACATGGGCTCAGGGAGATGTTGGCATTTCCAAATTTTCCCTTCTGAAGCTCTGGTGACATGTTCACTTTGAATCTGCACCAGGGAGGAGCAGCTCCAGGCACCCATATATCTCACAGCAGCATCACCACCAAGATGGACCCCAAGGGAACAGAACCCTAAGGGAAATCTGCCAAAAGGGAGATTTTTTTCCTTCGTGACGCCTTGCATGTGCCTGGGCCTTCTTCCATAAGCCCATTTCTGTCATTTTCCTCAAAGAAAACTGTTTTTCTCACACAATTTGATGTAATTTACACTCATTAAGCAGGCTCACAGGAAGGGTGTGACAAGCATCCAGAAAGCTGTGGCAAAACAGGGGATGGATGTGGGGAGCCAGGGAGGGGAATGGGAGCCCTCCCCTTCTGCCGCAGGGGCCCTGGTGACATACTGATGCACCTCGTGGAACAGCACACTGGAAAAGGAAAACCAGGACTCTGGCTGGACACCAAGCAGCTTGTAAGACAAATGGCAAAACCAGTATGACATGAAGAAGGGGTACAGGGGAAAGCTGGGGTGAGCTGGGCAGCAAGGCTGGCAGGCAGCCCTGAGGGAAAGGCCAGGCCATGCATGGGAAACCAGAGACACCGAGAGGCTGGGCACCAACACAGGTGCCTGGAGGATGGGAGGAAAGAAAGCAAAACAAGACACCCACGAGTGACTCGATAGCTCTGCTCAGGCACCTGAGCTATGCCAGCAGGCTGAGAACTTTAAAACAGCTCTGAGTTAAGGACCTTGCTACTCCCAAACAACAGCTGCCCACTGAGGAGATCTGTACTGTACTTCTCCACTATCAAATCAGGATAGGCCTTCGTGAACCAAAATGATCAGCAGTATGAATCAGGCAGCTACACAGACTGAAGGGGTGCAGATCTGAGGGGCCCACCATCTGAGAAGTCACACTGGCTTCAGTAACCATAAAAGCAAAGAGAAAAAGCAGAATTTTTCCCATTACTTAAAAAAGGGTATTTCCAACTAACATCTGCAGCCCCAAGCCATCAAATACTGCAATCACATCATCACTGTGACATCTGTCCCTGCCTAACCCAGGGTAGGTTGCTGCAGTAGTTAACACAGGACCCTGTGAATATCATTAAAGACACCTTCTCCAGTGATTAGGAACCTTTTGTCAGTAATCCACCATCAAAAGGTTTTCTCTCGTGGATGACACTGCTGTTACAACAGGTGATCTCTTTGCAAGTGATAGTGGAGAGATTACTGGGTATTGAAGTTCTTACTTTACAGAAGTATTTATCCTGAGCTCATTGTGTCCAGTTATGCTGCAACAGCAGGCTTGAAGCAAACCTTTCATACAGATTTGCCACCAAGCTTATCCGTGGGAACGCCCAACAGCTTCTACAGGTCCAAGTGTTCAATATGAGCACAGAAGGGTTTCTACAGGAGCAAAACAAATTGTATGATAGAACCATGCATGTCACCACAGAATTTAAAACAACTGTTTGAGCAACTACATCCAGGACCAGAATCTGAAAGAGATAATTGTTTTAGACCAGAAGCACATATCTCAACTTCTATGATTGCACCACATCTAATGTAGCAGCACAAAGCCATCAGCCACCTTGCTGACACTGTTGTCACTGCTGACTGCTCACACTTGTGCAGGAAGCCTCTGGGGGTGGTGAGAGCAAACCCAAGGCTGTCAGGCAGCAAGGACCTGCAAAAGCACCCAGGAGAACAAGGCATGATGGAAGAGTCTATCCACAAAAAGAGCAGGGTACTTCACTCACCATCTGACACTGCAGTCACCCAGAAGACAGAGTGATTCTGGAAACCATGACTAAAACAAGTTTCTGGTTGGTTCCCAGGAACAGCAAACTATCATCAGGAATTCCTCCTAAACATAAATTCCCCTTTTCTCACCCTATGAAAAATATATTTAACAAGAAAAGTGAGGTATTTTCACGAGGAAATGGAGAAGCAGAAAGAAGGCAAGTAAAATACTTTCCAAGTTGCACCTTATGACACCCTGTCTTCAGCTCTGAAGTGCACCGAGAACACAATAATCACTCCAAAATCCACCTCAGGAGAGAATGCCTTGCTTAAATAACTTTCTTGTACCTAAGCAAAGAAACCTGCCAAGTGAATTCAAAGCCATCCCACAATACAACACAGATTACACATACTTCACTAAATATACCTCTACTCTTGAAGGTCTGCAAGTGTTGTGCTGGCACTATGGGAAAGAAGCGGTTCATGATTGCAAAATTCACCAAGACTAGAAAATGCAAGCCTGTTGTGACCACTGATGCTGTGTTGAATCAGCATTGCAACAGCAAGAGATGTTTTTCAACATATAAGGAGAGAGAACCTGTGCAACCAGGAATACCGCTCAAAGGCCAGCTCTGTGCCATTCACTTGCAGACACTGGTGACAAGAAGAACACGCCTTACTTTTTAGCTCAACTATCCATCCATCATGTTAGTATCACGCTCTTCCCAAATGAAAGGTATCACTCCTAAAACAGAACGAATTCAGAACTGTAGTTCCTTCATTTACATGAGGCAGAATTAGCATAATAGTATCAAAATTTGGAAATATTTTACATAACAAATTTTAAACTATTTGCCTGGCAAGCGCTCAGGAAGATTTAAGATTAGATGCCAAAGTTGGTCTGCTGGTCTGTTTAAAACTCTATTGATTATCTTTACTCATTGGTATTTCAAGTTATCAAGAAAGTTGTAATGTTGCTTGCTCTGCTCTCCGACACAGATTCTCCAGTTTTAAGTATTTTTTTATGGGTGGTCACAGATTAATACTAAAACTTTATCCTCTATAACAGCTTGCCTATACCTTGCATATGAGTCTGGTGGGTTCTCTAGTTACTCCTTTTTTTAAACAGTTGCACTTACTTGCAGAAACACACAAACAAAGCATTGAATCATCTGAGGTCAGCTAGGTTTCTTCTGGGTTGTTTTCAGTTGAGTTTTTTTTGTTTGGTTTTTTTGTTTGTTTCATTTGTTTGTTTGTGTTTGTTTGTTTGTTTGGTTTGTTTTTAATTTAGTACAACAGCTAAGGAATTCTTAAAGAAAGAAAAACAAAGCCTCTGCCAGTGATTCCTATTATTACAAAACACATTCCTCAGATTCACTGCAATCTTACATAAAAACTACAAATAACTATTCATGCAGTTTGAGGGCAGATTTTCTTCATTCTCTTTTAACATTTCTAGCACAGACCAGTGAAATTCTCTACATCCAGCTTTAAAGAATTGCACTATAGACCTTGACTGCATTTTAACGGCAGTGACAACTGCTTACTAAGCTTTTAATTTTCATAAAAATCCCCCGACCTATGACCTAAATAGAGCTAGAAATTTCCCCGGCTCTTCGAAGGAAAGTTTAGCAATGTTAGGCGACAGCTTGACACCAAGCTGAAGTAAATCTGAAGTAGTATCTGCATGCAGCATAACAAAAACCTCACAAACACTTTTGCATGTTTTCAATCTTTTTTCAGTAAAGCAGCAGTCACAGCTCAGTTCAAGCACAAAGGTGAAGAAGCGTGACAAGAAGAGACTAGCTAAAACACAATTACATGACCATAAACATATGCTCATCTAATGCATGAAATTAAAGTTTTGATGTGAAAGCTTGCTGGAGTACAGTGTTCAACCCAAGTAAGCCAGTTGCATCAAAAAATCATCAAGCATTTCTCAAGAAAACAAAAGATTGGGGCTTTTTCAATCTTATTTTGCTCCAAGTAAAAACATCCATTACTTCAAATCATGCAAGTCCAAGTCTTTGTTTTCACACTCATCTCTTGGTATTTTAGCTCACTTGCTCAGTGAGCTACCCCAGACACACACCCAGCCATCAACCTTTTATTTCCCTGATTCGACTTTATGAAAGTGGCCAGGTTCTTCCCCAAGTGATGCAGCCACATGAACCACCTCCACATTTCTGCTGTTCTTCCAGTCACAAAATGTGCACTGTCTTTCTGACTGGAAATATTACTTCCGTGAGAATGAAGTATGGTTAGAGAGGAAGAGGACTACTTTGTCTCAAAATGAAACAAAAAGGAAGCCAAGCATACAAACAAATGATACAGGAATAAAGAGGCCAGATCAGCACTGAGAAGTAACAGCTGAGAAAAGGAAAGGCTGTGGTATTCCATAGTCAAAAAACTCAGCCTACTTCAGAGGCAAGATGCAGCACAACATGCCACAACACAAAAGGCTACCACAATGCACACTGTCCAGTGGTATTCCAATATTAAAGGAGTTCAAGTCTCACCAGCACAAGAAATATCATCAGAAGTTGTCTTTGTACCTCTGGGCTTGTATGTGCTATCAGAGTGAAAGGCCATGCCCTCTGTAGCAGTGTCTTCTGAGGCTGCCCATCCCTCACACAAACCTGCAGACAGAGCCCCATTAGTAGTGTCACAGGCACAGATCCTTGGGCTTTGTCTATCTTCCACAGGTAGAGCAAAGAAATGGCGGCCACGAGACTGACTGCTTTTGGGTTTTACATAAATGAAGGCATTCATGGGTTTTTAAAGCAATTTTTTACCTCATTTTAAGCACTTCCCCTCATGTGTACAGAGAAGTTGGAAATGTCTTCCAGTGTGTGACCTAGACACCCAGCAAATCTGAGCTGCAGCCAAGAGTGTCCACCCAAAGCACATCTCCAGAGTCCAGGTTCCTGATCCTGCAAGGAGCACTTCAATACCAGATCTGGAATGATTCTCTGTCATTATTTCAGTCATGGTGACCCACTGCCCACGGGCACAGCTAGTCCACTGCTCCTCCAGCACACCAGCACGTGTCCATTAGGTAAGCTCACACAAAATGACTGCTAACAGCCAGCAGTGGATCTCCTACACCACATTAGCTTCCCACTGCTCTCATCATAAAACAATTCCTCCAACAGGCTCAGGAGGTGTTGCATTACGTTGCCCAACTCCAAGAGTCGTATTTAGCTTGTTAGATATCTCCTTGTTGAGTTTATATGTGAACCACCCTATAAAGCTATTAGGCTGCCACACAGAAACCCTGCAAGCAGCTGAAGAAAGCAGGGTCATTGACCGCCCGTAAACAATGCCTGCCTCCTGTATAAAGTTGATGTTGTTTCATGCCAGCACCTAGCAACCCCAGATGTTACCCAAAGTCTCCCCAGGCTAGGCAAAGTCCGGGCGCTGAAGAAGACGGGCTGAGACACTGTGAGGGAGGAACGAAGTGCAAGATCAAACAAACGCAGGGAGACTGGGATGGCAAAGCAGGAGAGCCCAGAAGAAAAGCCAGTAATCATGACGGGCCATCACAGGCATACTTGAGGGAGATTAGGCAGCAAGTAGCATTAATAATGCTGTTTCAGCCTACAGAATTTCTGTGTATATATGGAAAGTGTAATTAGCCCTACACTACTGAAAAGAAAATTGAGAAGATGCAGAAACAAAAGAATAAAAAAAAGTCCTCAAGGTCTCCTACAAAATCCATGGCAGAAAGGAAAAAAAAACCCCAAGACTCCAGACCAATAGTCCATTTAGTGGCATGTGCTAATTTCACAACAGAGGTACCATTTAAATACCCACTGGTTATCCATGCCCTTCATATTATCTACATTATCTACAACTGGAAAAGACATAAATTGCCTTTTCTTACAAATGTATAGTTACATCATATATGAAAACCTAGGGACAATTTTAAAACACAACCCTTCACAGAACAGATATTAAAAAAATTACTCAACACTTATATCTGTGCTAAAGGTTTACAGGTCACTTTTTGACTACCGCTGTATTAATGATAAAATAAGCCAGTGAGTGAATTTCCAGGGGAAGGGGTTAACAGCTAGCAGAAATGTGTGAAAGGGAGTAGGCTGAACTAAATCCATTATCCGTGACAAATAAAAATAAAAATAAGGAAGACCTGACAAGAGCTAATGGATTTGCACCATTTCCCTCATAACTGTTTATTCAATGTACAGTTTTTCCTTGCTTAGTGTTTAATATTGGTTTGCACGATGTATTGAGGAGAAAAACCAGGCACTTTGATAAATGGTTTGAGAGGTTCCCCGGATGTGGGGTTTCCAAGTGTTCCTGAACTCTTTACAGAAACAAAGCTGTGCTCCATCCCAAGTCCCACTCAGCAGCCCTGTCACCTCCAGCAGGCACATGCTGAAGAATAACTATCCTCCTGCAACAGAGACCTCAGTGCTACCCACATCCATCAACACACACATTACTTTGGCTACTTACGTACACATTCTACTCTGTGTCCCATTTCTATGCTATTATTTTTTACTATCTTCCTCTGTCCTCCTCCTCTTTCTCATGGCTGAATGAAACCCCAGAAAGCAAAAGACCTCCCCATGCTGCAAACATCCTCCAAAATGAAGCAACTCATGACTGCAGTGAAGTTTTCATCTCGTTCACACAGCCCAAATCAGCACAAACCCATCAGGGCAGGGCCTGGCTTCAGGAGCCTCAACAGCCCAAATGTCATAACCCGAAACCTCATGGACTGAAAAAAATCTGGGACTTCACCACGACTTGGCATTTTTGCAAGCAGCCTACACAAATCCTCCTTCTACCCAAACACCAGGTACTACCACAAGGCTCTGGAGAAATGCCTCCTAAATTACACAGTAAGATCAATGGCTCTGCAATGAAGACAAACCAGAAAAGACCAGTTTAGCTCTAGGAGCAAACTAGCCTCCTGTGGGGAGGTCAAAATCCAGCAGCTACAGTACAGACAGTCCTTCTTAGATGCTGGGCACCCTGGTGGGACTAGAACTGCAGTGCCTGTGGGAGAGGGCTTTCCTCACCTAGGGGGATTTGGCATCTCATTTTTACTGTAATTCAAACTGCGCAAGAACTCTCACCTGAGAGGCACACCATTGAAACCTACACATGGCCAGAGAGCAGCAAGCCCTCATTGGGACCATTGCAGAGTCAGAGTACCACCACCTATGGCAGTAACCTCTTCCTGCTTCTTCTGGAGTGCTGGCCATACGAGCCTTCCAGGGAGAGTCAAAAACACATCTCAGTCGCACCAGAGCCTTCCAACATAGGGAGGCTCCAATTTCAAGATGGCAAGGAAATTACATGTGCAAGCAGAGACAGGGAGCAGGCTGCTAAGCCACCTACCTGTCTCCATTGAGAGCCATGTCACAGGTCACTACAAGCACCCTCTCCCAGTCCTAGCTGTACCTTTGGTCTCCTCTGGCAGGAGCTCCTTTCCACACCAGCTACAGCCCATGGATGGCTGGAGATAGCCAGGGCCATGGCATTACCACAAGCATGAACAGGAGACACTGTGGCATGTGGGTAAAACACAGCATTTCCACCCTGGCAGCAGGCACAGTGCCCTCACCCTCCCTGAAAGTGCAGGGCACCAGTCCCCACTGTGCCACAGCTGGGGAACCTGCACCCAGCCCCAGGAGATGAGCAGCCTGTCAGGAAGGCAGGGAAGGAGAAACAGGTGAGAAGTGTCCTTCTCTGCAGAAGCATGCAGTGGCAGGGGGTGAAAGAAAGCTACATTGTCAGGTCTCATCCAAATCATCCTCAAGGTGAAGTAAGCTAAAAAGATGCAGGAACTTTTTGTTGTGGGAGCCATTAATTCAGACATACTTACATTTTCTCCCACTTTTACTTTAAGCCTGCTGCAGAAGCAAAGACTTGTAAAATAGCAAGAAGATGAACTTGCTTAGTCTTCAAAGTTTAATTCACAGTAAGCTTCATTAAAACTGTAAGAAGACATCCTTTAATATTTATCTCCACACAGCCATCTCAAAAATAGACTTGACAACCATAGGATATTTTGTCTTGGGTTTTTTAGGTGACTGCATTTTTGCAAGCATGGCTACACAGGTTGCAACTGGTAAAATAGTAAAAGTGGCAGACACAACAAAGCTTGTCATGGAAAACTCTTGCAGCATGAGCCACTGAATCAAGTGCATTTTAGAGTAGATAATCAGCTTCCCTGAGCACCTCCACCAGTAAAACAGATTTGAAATTGTGCAGATTAGTTTATTATTAAACATAGCAAAGTGATTACATTAGAGAAATAATATCTGAACTCACTGGTGTGCAAAAAAGGAATATTTAAATCTACAAGTGTTCCAAGGAAGCTAGCAAGTCCCTAATCAAAACCTACATCTTGGCAAGGATAGAATTCACAGGTTTATTCATGTTATATCCTGGGCAGACTAGTTCTACATTAGCAGAGCATTAATCAAAGTCTAAATACTTAACCAAATCCTGACTCAATATAAATTATTCCTCTGCCTAAAAGTCTACCTCATTTTTCCAGATGCCATTCCAAATCCCACAACGATTTTGCTATTTCATAGAAACAGCACAGAAAAAGTGAGTTTCCTCAAATTCACAGGAGAGAATCAAAAGGCGTATGACAGAGGCAGCAGCAGAGAGCCAGCCTGCAAACTCACTGAAACAGAACCAGCAGAAATAGAAATGTCCCTCTTCAAGGCGCTCTAAGCTGGTAGCAAACAGGATGTGAGCATCAGTCACTGTGTGCACATAAGAGGTTATTCAGAATAGCAAGTTCAGGCACAGACTGGGTCTTTTACCCAGTAAGGAAAGAGTGGGAAGAAGGAGGGAGTAAAAAACAGCTTTCAACCCACACACCACAGCCCTGCCTATTTGGGTTTTCCCTGGCTTCTTTTTAACTATCTCACAAGCAGTCATTTTTCATTTTCAGGTATGATGTTCACAGGATGTCCCCATGAAACAGGAAGTCTGTGTGTGTTTGTAGTATACTGAAAGAAGAAATGACAAGCTCCTCAGGAAAATGAGACACTGTACAACCTCAGCAGCACCAGCAGCCCTGAGAGGAGGACTGGGGCACTTGCTGAAAGACGCACCATCTACAGAACAGGACTGATGCTCATCTTGAACGGAACAAGGAAAGAAAAAATTTGGAGTAGGCGAGGGGAAAAGAAATTGGATGGAGTCTAGAAACTTCTGGAAAAAAGCTGTGTCAACTTCTACATGGGGCTAAGTCACCATCTTCACCCTTCCACTTCTCGGTGTTTACTAGGAAGCTATTACTCATTCTGATCATTGCATACAAAAAGGCTGCTGATCAATATTGCACAAGAGTGGTAAGTGATCAGTGATTAAACATCAGCGTATGAATTTATCTGACTTAACATGCCTGGAGTGGAAGGAAACAGGATGAAACAGTTTCTGAGCAGACTCCAGTGATGAAAATCGACAACTTGCCCAACATCAGATGATGATGTAAGGAGTTCAGAGGTAAGGAAGAGAAGACGTACGATATTCTCAGAGGGTTAAAATGTTGTTTTCCTCCAAATTATTCATGATCAAATATGCCTTTGAACAGATCTACCATCTAAAGGAAAAGAAAATCTCATTTAGGGATGCCAAAGCAAAGGCTATTTTGATGACACAGGTGTCATGCAACCAGGCCTGCTGTGACCTGAGTCACTGCTCCAAGTCTCCTGTGATCTTCTTCTTGATTGGTTGCACACAGGAAGCCTTTATATTTGACATACCAAAAATAGTATATGGGTTACAAATGAAAATCCTGCTTCAAAAAAAGGCTGCAACTTTTCTTCTTTTTCAAAATGCAAATGCACCTTCAGTACCATGCAACGATGACTGAAAGCGCTTGTCCCTGCATTCCTCAGATGGACACTTATGATCAGTTACACTGAGAGATGACGCAGGTTGGAAAAAAAAGAGAACTAAGGTGTGTGTGTGTGTGTCGGGGGGGAAACCACAAAAACAGCAATTGGAATTGAATAGTTGAAGGTGCAAAGCAACCAAAAATAACATTCCTAACACTCCTACAGAGAAAAATGCATGGCTAGGAAATGAAGTCCAAATTGCTGAAGACCCTATCCAAAGGCTGAACAAAAAAGAATGGACGCCTTATATTGACTCCATTCAATCCTACTCACACTGAAACATTTAAACAGCAGTCATCTTACCTCTCAGAGTTGCATAATGTACCAAACCCTGCTGAAAACCAGCCTTTGAGGATGCTGGTGGTGTAAAAACTCATCACTGCTTGCCCCACAAGAGGAATCCACACCAGCTCCAAAGCACCAGCCCATAAAAAGGGCTGGCTGCTCCAAAGGGTCCCTCTCTCTTCATAGCTGCACCCAATGACCACAAATGCTGACATCTGCACTGTATGGTGAAGGAAATCTGTAATTACTGTGTTCTTCTTGCAAAAGACTTTCTCAGGCAATACTAAACACACCACTTAACAGAAGAGTTTGAAAGAAACTTGACAGATTATAGCTTTATTGCAACCTCCAGAATCTGGCTTTAATGTTGCTCATTCACAGCATTTTTAGCATGTTGATATTCTAGATGATTCTATTGGAAAGTCGTGAGATGGTATAAAATCATGGGGGGAGGGGGAATGACCAAAAAACCTTTTCAGTGTGA
>VYZR01022162.1:0-22842 GCA_013400675.1 Oxylabes madagascariensis | reverse complement strand
GATCTTAGAGGTCTTCTCCAACCATATGATTCCATCAATCTCTGTGTGATTGGAGTTTCTCTCTCCTCCAGGCCTGCCTTGGGGGAGCTGAGTCTGCCAGCCCTGGGCAGGGAAGGGAGGGCTCCCCATACTCTGGACAAATTAACATCTGTTGTTCTATACCCTTTGGCACAGGGTGGAATATCCAACCAGGGAAAGAGGAAAACCCAACCTGACACCACACATTGTCAACTGATTAAGTCACCTGTACAGTTAGCAGAGCTGGAGATAAACCTCTGCCATGTAGATAACAGTGCTGCAATTAGGTAAATCTGAACATTAAAAAGCCATTAGTGAGCTGATGTGGGAGGAGAGAAGCAGCTCTTTGCCTCTGACTTGTGGAATAGGTTTAAAGTCTGAAGTAAGGGAGAGGTCTGGCTGAGGTTTAGCTGAGCTGAGCAATGCTCCTGTGTCTTTCTGTTCAGTCTCTGCATTAATGGTGATTCCTCTTTTTGTCACTTACAGTTCTTCTCTTGATTTTTCTTTTGAAGATGAAGCCTGGGCTTCCAATGAAGCAGTGTTAAAAAAAACATAAACCGCCCAAACTTCCCCAAAACCAAACCCAAACCAAAACAAGCAGAAAAAAAATGATATTTTCCCATTTCTAAGTGGGGCAGTAGGATTGAGCAGCTGAACTTCCATGGCATGTGTTGGTTCCCTGCTTTTGCACACTCAGTCTGTGATGCAGTGGGTGAAATACAGGCATGAATTCCCCAGAAAGGAATGTAATCCACTGCTGCTGCTGTGAGCAGGGATGAGCTGTGAGATGTCTGTGGTGCTTGTGTGGATCTGCAGGACACGTGCTGCCAGTGATGGGGTGAGTTCAGACGGCACTTGAGTGATCACAGGAAATGGCTTTCAAGGCATGTGCCTGTCCCTACTTGGGTTATTCTTCTGGGTTTTTTTCGAGAAAAGTTTCATGCAGGTGATATGTAATGATGGGGGTTCTCTTCCCCTGGAGAAATGCACATTTGGTACTGTATTTTGTTTATGTGTTAAGGGGTCTATAAGGAAGATAGGGACAAACATTTTAGCAGGGCCTGGAGTTGTAGGAAAAGAGGTGATGGTTTTAAACCAATAGAGGGGAGATTGAGATTAGATAGAAGAGATTTTTTTTACAGTGAGGGTGGTGAGGCCCTGGCACAGGTTGCCTAGAGAAGCTGTGGCTGCCCCATCCCTGGAGACATTCCAAGTCAGGTTGGACAGAAGTTCTGAGCAACCAGATCCAGCTGAAGATATCCCTGTTCACTGCTAGGGGGTTGCAACTAAGTGGGCTTTAAAGGCCCCTTCCAAGCCAAGCCATTTTATGATTCTATATTCCAACAAATAGCACAGTTCTAACACGCATCCATTTTGACAAATGCGTCATTTTCCTGGTCTTTCTCTCAAATCAAAATCAATCACCAAGAGCAAGGAAACCTATGGAAGAAAAGAGCTTTTCCTCCAAGCCCTACCACACTGGTTTTGTCCTCATCTGAATAAACAGGCATTTGAGAGCTCAGTGGATTCCATCCCATCATTGATCAGTGCTGCACACATGCTCTGGCAGGGTCGCAACTGTCTTTTCAGCACTACTTACAGCTCTTTGGGAAAATGCAGCCTGACTTGGCAGAGGTGTTGGAAGGACACTCTGTGTCCAACCTCCTCATTCCTGGTTCCTAGTTCAGCACTAACACGCAGAGGTGCTCCAAGGCTCCTTGCCCTGATTGCCCCAGTTACTGGCACTTGGCACTATATTAAAACCACCCATAAGTGCTTATTCTGTATTTGGGATCCAAGTGTTCTCACACACCAGAGGAATGAGACATTCTTACCTCCTGTAAATCCTAACCTGTGCCTGTGCCTCCCAAGCAGTGCACAGTTAGAGCTTCATCCATTCCTTTGGTCCCCAGCTGGGATGGGACAGGCAGTGGCTGAACCAGCTCTCCTGAGCTTGAGTTCCTGCAGTTCATCCCAGCAGGTTCCAGAAGATCCTGATTTGGAGGCAGTTTGTGAACATGGCAGGTCTTGGCTTATCAAACATTTGGAGATCCCATGAAAGGCAAAAATAACAGTTCTTCCCATCTCGCTGCCTGTAGTGACCCTGGCTCTTTCAGCGGTGTGGAGTGACTCAGGAATTAGAGAAACTGTAACCTTTTGATTTCAGGATGATTAAAAGCTTGAGTTGCTTTCACAAAATGCAACTGTTTTACAAAACTTCAAAGGCAGAGTGAGACTGATAAAGTTCCCTCAGAAAGGTATGGTGAGTCAGGTGTTTTTACCATGACATTGATAGGAAATATCCATCCCAGCTGGTTTTGTCCAAGTGCTTCACTTGCTTTCAGCCCAACAACTTGATCTTTAATTTTTGCTCCAGGGGCTGTTCCTACTCAGGATATGCAGCTCTGCCAGGAGTATTCTTGTGGAATGAATGTGGCCAAATGTTTGCAGGATTTGTGCTTGACAACATAACAGAAATAATTAACACATTAAAAATGTGTATAACAGCTTTTTTACTTCACTTTGGAATAATGCCGATTTATTCGCTGTAGGGTTCTTCTAAATACACAACTTTTTTTTGTGTTTTCTAGGCAGCCATGCTGAGTATTAAGCTGAAATTACAGCCAGATCAAGATATAGAGAAGGTGAGTCACTTCCTCTGCAGGCTCCTCTGTCATCAGATCCACCTTTTGTTAGCAAGAGATCCATCAGGGTCCTCCAATTCCTGCTGCCTTTCACCTGAGGCTTTACTCCATTTCCAAGAAGTCCCTGTTGTGTTGTTGATGTACCTTTACGTCAAGGTTAGGCACAGAATGTTTTGTTAGCCCCCATTACACCTCTTACCTGGTTTTTCTGGCTGCAGCCACTGCTATAACAAATCCTGGCTGTGCTTATCACTGAGGCAGAGATTAGTAGTTTGCTGCACTGAAGCTTTGCTCATGTTTGTGTTACAAATGTCCCAGCACTCCTGTAGGCAGCACTGGTGGCTTGGGCAGGGCTGGGACTTGTTCCCATGCTCCATGGAGATCACAGACAGGGCACGGTGCTTTAATGTAATTCCTTCTCCTAGATGTGTACCCCACTACTGCTCCAGGATAAAGCTAACTTGGTGGAAGATTATGTGGCAGAATATCCCGAGCTCCAGAGGAAGCTCTTGCAGACCCTGGACAGGTGGTGTGACCCCAGCTTCAATATCAGAGACATCACAAGGTAGAAACACTTGTCTTTCTGAACAGCTGGGGCCAAAGTGCTGCCAGAGCACTGTGTGGCTGTCCCCTGGCTGGCTGGCTGTGATCGTGTCCCAGCATAAGGGAGTGCAGCAGATTGACTTTCCAGCTGAAAAAGGGAAAATTCTGGTGGCTGTGCCAGAGCCTTCTCCAGTGGCCCAGCCTGTAGGACAGAGGAATACTTGCTATTGACAGATGCTCCATTCCTGCCAGAATGAAAACTGTGCAGGACACCCCAGCAGCAGAGCAGTATCAAAGCTTCCCACAGAAGTTGGAGCAATCGGCCTCTCATGCTTTGCTGCAGACAAGGGTGACTTTCAGTATCGGTTGTACAGGTTTGGCAGGAAGATAACACTGTGATGAAGTGGCAGAAAAACGAGATGCAAGTGGTTAACCTTCCAGCGCTCATCAACTCATTCACGTCTGAATTGCCTCTCACTCAAATAACTCCTGTCACTCAGAGCCAGCAGCACAGAGTCACAGTGTAGCTGCAATAGCTGCTGTCAGCTCTGAAAAAGAGATGAAAAGGAGTTGCTCACTTTCTCTTTCTTTAAAATGAGCCTCTGGACTTGCTTCAAGTGGTTGATTGAAATTTGTGTGGTTGTGCTGTTGGCTTTTCACTGTATCTTGGGAAAGGCAGGGGCCTGTCCTTATCAACATCCTGCAAACCCCAATCCCTCTGCTGTTAAATGTCTGCTATTTGGGAAACATTCTTTAGGTGATGCCACAGATGTGTCTTTCTGGTGTTGTTACAGACCATATCAAGGCCTGTCCAGGTACAAACCTGAAAAATTTAACCGCAGAGTGCTCAGCAAGCTGGTCTTCAGGCTCCTGGAGAGATTCAACGTTGACCCAGGTATGGGATATTGCAACATATTGTGGAGTTTTCTCTCCGTAATAAAGAACAAAGTCAATTTGTCTTCTTCCATGTTCATCAAGGAATCTCTGCTGTCATTTATCCTGGGGAATTTCAGGGCTTAATTAATGATATTGAAAAACAAAGCTGGTAAGTTATGGGAATTATCACTTTGTGCTGTCGAAGAATGAAGTGCTGGTGACTAATAGACTGCTTCTGCCATGATCTGAAATAAATCCTGACCTCAGCATGGCTCTGCATAAACACACCATGGTCAGCTGTGAGTTATGACTCCATTCCTCTCACATAAGAGGCAAGTCATTATTCACTGGGGATCTGTTTTCTTGAGCTGCGGGTGCGTCAGCTGGGAGGAGAGAACCCTTGGAAAGCAGGAGCCTCACAGCTCTTTGTATTCTTTGCATAAACTAGAGTTGGTGGGGGGAATTTTAAGGCTCTTGCAGCCTTGCAAGAGAAGTGGCATATTTTCCATCACTTCACCAGCAGCTTCACCAGCAGCTCTCTAACAAAATCTGCTTTGCTTTGGTTCTTAGTGGGGACTGTTGATTTTTCCTTCTCTTTGGGGCCTTCACCAGACCCTTTTAGGTACACGGTTAGCTTTTACTCTGCAGAGGTTTCCATCATCAACCCAAGGTATGCAATTCTCTTTTCTTGGACTGAAAAGGGTTTTCTAACCACAAACTGTGGGCTTGTTACACCTGTCAGCAACACTATTGCATATGAATCTTCTCATCTTCAGACTGGTGTTTAAAAGTTAACAAGATAAACCTTTCAAACCCTCACTGGAGGAGAAGTGGATATAATTAAACCCAGCATGTTCATGTGAAAGCTGAGACATATGGGAATGATTTATTTAGAAATTAAAAGCTTCCCAGAAGTTCATTAGTTTTCAGTAGTTTTCCCTCCTTGACAGTGCGGGCATTCAGTCAGCTGTGTTGTCTTTGATGATCTGTAAAGAGAGAAGAGTTGTTCCCCTTTCCTTATGAAAGCTCCACCAAGGGCATGATATAATGGTAGAGGTGAAATGATGTAACTGTTCACATGCAAAATCCTGAGAAATAATAATAAAAGAAAAATATAGGAGAGGAGCATGTGTTGGGCTCAGGTACACTCTGCGGGATGCAGTGTGCATTAACCTGGTGATGCTTTCCAGATGTTGTAGCTGCTGATAATAATGGCCAGATCTTGCTAGTCCTCCACAGCCATTCACTGGTGAGGAGGTTCCTTGCGGTAAATACAGATTCCATTCCTTCCAGACAAATGTCCATCCAGCCCTTTCTCCCATGCAAACTGCAGTGTCTGCAGTACAGGACAAGTCCTTGCTCAACAGGGCTGCCCACCTCTGCTGGTGTGAGAGGGGTCCAGGCACCTGGTTTGGACTTCAGCTAAAGCCAATGCTGGGTGATTCCCACAGTCCCATACAGGAGAGTAGGTGTTTATTTTTTACATCATACACGTATAATTATGAGCAGGAATTCACACATTTCTGAACTGTGGCTGTCAGTCTCCTTTGAAGTGCTTGGGAAGGGGATGAATACCTGCAGAGCAATTGCTGCCTTAGTGCTGGGCATGCTGGAACTGAATTGGGAAATGCTGGCAGCTGAAATAATGTGGCTTTCTTTGTCTTCCCGTCTCTCCCCTCCCTTTTGCTGAATTTCTGGGTGTTCGTCCTCCATTCTTTAGTGAAAGCAAGTCTAACTGGGAGGGAAAAGTACACAAAAAGTAAGCAGGCTGGGCAAAGCATACTGATAAAAGAAACCCTCATTTCTCTTGTTCTGAAGCAGCTCCCCCAAACGCTGGTGGTAAGGCAGAGCTCACACTTCTTGTCACCTCACCTGGGCTCATCTGATGCTGTGGCTGCTTTTGGTCTCCTCCTCCCTGTGACTCCCACTCACTGTGAGAGCCTGAGAGCAGCAGCAGGGAGGGAAGTGGCTTTGGTGAGAAGGGCTGGAGGAGGATGGGGTTTCTGGGTATGAGAAGGCAAACTTTTGTGTGACTCAGTTCTTGGAGTTCCAAATCGATGTGGAGATTTCACTGCCTGAGCTCACTCTTGCCCACTCACAGTAAATTACACTGACTGCCAAGCACAGCTCATCAGCAACTGAGACCTGGAACACTCCTGAGAACTGTCAGCCCTAAATTTCAGAGTCAGATAGGAGGTGGCCCAATTAAAAAAAGATCTCATACCTCAGGGGAAAAAAATAAAGCCATCCTCTTAGATTAGTCCTCCTGTTCTTTTTCAGAGCTGTATTTTGATGTTCCTGTTAACTCCCAAACAGGGCATGGGAAGTGGGAGATTTTCTGCTGAATCCCAAAGGCGTCCAAATAAATTGAGGGTAGATTTCATTTAATTACCCTTATTGGGGAAGGAAGAAGCTGGGCAGAAGTGGTGTGTGATTGAGGAAATTGAGGTTTATAGAGTCTTTCCTCACACCTGGGTCAGTGTGCTCTGGCTTAACGAGCCTGTAGCTTTTCCAAGCTAATTACTTAATAGTCTTTGGAGACCCTGTGAGATTGACTTTACAAATGCAAGTTTCAGTAAAAACAGATCTCAGAGGTGAGGGGACAGCCCCTTCCCAGAGTTGTCATGGTTCAGTCTGTTCTCTGCTGTGGTTTGGCACAGCCAGGACACAGACGGAGCTCAGTGATGTTTTTCGTTTACAATTCCCGAGTTTGAGGTAGAAAGGATCCCGCTCAGAGAAGTGTAACAGCCTCATCTGTTGGGCTTAGTGTCTCCGTGCCAATGAGGGACATCCGAGTGGAGGGACAAGAGGGAAGAGAGGAGGTACCTGAGAGCTCCGGTACCGCTGGGGCTGTGCTGGGGCTGTGACAGACGAGCACCTCTGGTTCTGAGCGAGTGTTTGCCGTGGGCTTCCAGAAGTATTTTACCATGAACCAGGAGGAATGTTTTTCTCGCTTGAGCACCCACTTGTCCGTTTGGTTTAACGTGGGATTTCCGTCCGTGTGACCGCCCCCGCCCGGCCCCGCGCTGCCGGGAGTGCCGCGCTGCGGGGCAGCAGAGGGCAGGAGAGGGCTGTGCACGGCCACATCTGCACAGGTGAGCCACAGCTGGCCCCACATCTGCACAGGTGAGCCCCACAGCTGGTTCTGCACGGCCACATCTGCACAGGTGAGCCGCAGCTGGCCACAGGTTCTCAGGGCTCGAGGACCTGCCAGCCCATGTCCAGGCAGTCACCAGTGAGAGCCCCAGCTGGAACCTGGGAGTCCTCACCAGGCAGAAGATGCTCTGTTAGAAACAAGGGAATGACTTGTACAACTTGACAGGAATGCCTTTGGAGGGAGAGCAGGAGGTTATCCCCTTTTTTCCCCCCTGACTTCCATGGTGATTTTCCTCCAGAGTGTTTTAACTCAGGTGTTAACTTCAAGCACAGCTCTCCATTTTATTGTCTCTCTTAATAAGTTACCCTTCACCCTCATGTTTTCCACAGAATCCCAGACTGGTAATGGACCTTAANACTCCCAGGTCCCTCTGCCAGGGCTGCTCTCACTCCGTTCGCTGTCCAACCTCTCTGTGTTTTTGATACATTCTTCTTTGGGTTTTTTTGTAATAAAATATAGAAACCCAGATTCATACTCAATTCCTTTGCTCCTTCAGAATAAAATATGCCACCAAGTGCCTTTAAACATGTTTCTGGTCCATCCGTGTTCCTCTGTCTTTTCCACACAGAAGCCATGCATTCAACTCCCCTAGTTCTGCCAGAGCCTGTGCTTTGGGTATTTCCTTTAGAAGCTCAAAGAAGAAGCTGTTCAGTGGATCTTTTGGGTGGCCTGGAGGGGTCATGCCATGGTTCTTTCTGAAGAGCTTTGAAAACATTAAGTTAGATGGTGGTGTTACTAGTTTTTACGTTGCTCTTACATTCTTTAGAGAGTGTTCTTTCCATGAGCTGATGATTTTTCCTCCAGATATTGTGACAATATCCAGAGGAAAGATCACCATATTTACTGGTGCAATATCCTGCGTGATAATTGCAGTAATTTCCTCAGATGCTTTGGGGGGAAGGATTTGTTGTCACACTGTGGAAGATTAACTTACAAATAACAGCTTTAAGCATTTCTGTTTGAGAAACGGTCACATTCTGAGGTGATGCTTCAGGGCACTCTGAGGAGCTGCTGTAACCAGTGGGACATCAATCCACACCCCTCTGATTCCAGGCTCTGGTGTCCAGAGATCATTCTGTTCTCCTGGGGTTTAGTCCTTGGGCATGCCCTGTGTGGGGCACACAAAGGGATGAGGGATCAGTTTCTCCCTGTGGGTGCTAATTCAAGGGAGGCTAGAGAGTTTCATGACTGTTTGTGACTGCTGGCCCTGCTCCCTCTGGCTTTCAGTGAGATGGTTTTAGCCCCATCTGAAAGCCCAAGGAAGGCTTTGGAGAAGCCTTTCCCTGTACAGGCAGCCCGGCATCCAGCAGGAACTGACAGATACGTATGCTAATGCCACTTCATGTCTTTTATCTCCAGCCTTTATCTCTCCTTGCACTGGATTTCAAAACAAGGTGCTGTGTGAAGATCTTGGGTTTTGCAGTTGCAATCAGCCAAATCTAATGAAGGTGACAGCAATAAAAATAACAACAACTGTGGCTTGCTAGTTCAGCAAAACAGTATTCCCCACCCTCTTTGTATGGATGTGGAGCCTCTTTCATGGATCTGTGTTTTATCGGATAAACTTCAGCCACAAGTTTACATCCTGAGTGAGCTGTTCACAACTGCTTCAATGAATTAACAACACAGGTCCAATTAAACCCTAAAGAATGCAGCCTTTGGAGACTGAGGCGGTGCCCATGTGAGGATGCTGCCTAATTAAAGGTGTGAAGTCATTGACTGCGGAGCGTATTGAACCAGGGAGTGGATCTTATCGCTTAGGGGTGGTGGAAGCAGAGATATCAGACCCGAGAATTAGCATTGCTAATCACGGATGAAAGTGTAAATAACAGTTTATAGTTGAGATAAGCTGACAATGTGTGAGTCTGCCCCACATTGTTCCAAGTGTGAGGGCATCCTGCCTTCCACAAACCCAGTCTGATACTGGGGAAGGAAAAGTGTAATGTCTAGACAGTAAAACTTCCAGGAAATGCTGTGTACTTAAATGTCTTTTTTCCTCCTTTCAGCTCTCTGCCCTAATGTCATAAATCAGCGGCACTTGAGAACCCTGAATTACCTCTTTTACAAGAGATTTGTTGAGGTACGTGTTGTGTTGTGTTGTGTTGTGTGTGTGGAATGAGGATTTTTGTTACATTTACTTTTTAATAACTTAATTGCGATAATCAAAATGTATCAATAGTTTACGATTGATGTTTTTTTCAAGTTCTGCTCCCAATCCATCAGGGAAGGCTTTGATCTGTCTTTGCTGCCTGCCAAACCCACTGCCAGAGGAGCTGGGGAGGATGGAGCACATCAGCCCCCTGCATCTCAGAGCTTTAATGTTGGATGACATCACTGTAAGGAGCTTGGTCACCCACAGAGAGAGCAGAGAACATTTCTCCACGTGTATTTGTTTAGCAAAGGGAATGGATTTGTGATCTGGTGTTCTGCTCTTTCTGGCCTTCCACTCCCTTTGTTTTAGAGAACTTGCCCAAGCGGGCCAGTTACTTCCATTAAGGTATCCTGGCAGCTGTTTCTGGACAGTCCCTTCTTCTGAGAGCTCTTCGGTGCTCTCTGTTTACCATTCTCGGCTGTGTCTGAGCTCTGGTTAAATGGCTCCTTTATCTCACTAATATTTAAATTACATGCTTGGATATGTCAAAGCTGTTTTCTTTGAGGCTCTTGCTCCCTCTTTGCTCTTGTACCTTTCCATAAAAGTGGCACTGACACTCCCTGTTTCCTCTGCCAGCTCTGGGGTGAGACTCATGGTGGGTCTCATTCAGTTCTTAGCAGAGTGGAGAGCAGGTCGCCTCCTGAGTTTTTCCCCAAGTCTGGCTCTGAACTGCATTAGAATCGAAATATTAACTTATCAGTTTCCTTTCCCAGACCTCATGATTCCAGAGGATTTTTCATGATTTGACTGTTGAGAAAAGTTATATTTTTATATTCTGAAGGCTCAGCCTTGCAGATGACCCCCCAGATCCCTCCCTTGGCTGGAGCCCTCGGGATGGCTCCCCATGGCTGGCTGGAGAGATGAACAGTCTGGGGACAAACTGCATAGGAATTTTTATGCTTCATGTGCTGTGGTGTAAGAGCTCCCTGAATTTCCCCATCCAAGCTGTGTTCTGCCGTGCCCCAGCTGGAGACACTGAGGAGCTGAGGTGTCCTGTGTGTCCCAGGGTGCATTCCTTGGTCACAGGTGATGCCAGTGGGGACAATGAGGTGTTCATTTCCGGTTTGCTGTATGGAACATCCTCCCTTTCCTAAAATGGCTCTGCAGTAATTTTGTCTTTTCAGAAAACCATGACTGAGGAGAACTGGGGAGATCACATTCAGGTGAGTATGGATTTCCCTCTCCCTTCTTTCAAAGGGTTGTTTGCTTAGAGATTATTTTAAGATGTTTCAGCATATCCAGCTCTAGATGTTGTAGTCCTGCTGTCACAGTTCTGCCCTTTCTCAACACTTTGGAAGCAAAATTGTAAATACAGGGAAGGGCAAGGGAGAACACTTGTATTTTAATTCCTTTTATGTCTTTGAAAATGCTTTTGTTTGGCCAGAGCCAAACTAGAATGTTTGGACAACGCTCTCAGGGATGCACAGGGTGGGACTGTGGGGGTGTCTGTGCAGGGCCAGGAGTTGGGCATAAGGATCCTTGTGGATCCCTTCCAGCTTGGGATATTCCATGGCTCTGTGATTCTGTGATTTAGCTAAGATTATCAAGTATTTTCCTTTACTTTCCTGAACTTACTTGTAAGTGAAGACTACAAATATTTACACTGATTAATGACAAGGAAGGGGGAAAAGAGGCTGTTCCTCAGCAGCTAGCAAGGTGCGTGAGGAAACTGGGATAAATGTTAGATTCCCTGTGCACGCTCTGACCATTTTCAACAGATGATTGATCTTGTGACCTCTCTGTCTCATACTGCAGGACACAAATAATTTTAGCAGCACAAGGAGAAGGGAGCAGGGTGGGTTTTTCTTGGTGTATAAACAAGAGAGTTCAGGCAATTATGGTTTGGCCTGATCCTACAAGAAATACAAATGTGACAATGAAACAGCATGAAATTCCATGGTGATAAACCAGTAGTGGTTATTTATGTGTCCATGATTTCCCTATGGAATTGCAGCCCCATGGTGAGTGTTTGCTCCTGTCATTCCTCTCAGGTTGAGTTCTGCAGCCATTAGGGTTTTCTGAAAGTCCATCTGAAGGGTCAGCATGGGTCCGAGTGGTAACAGGCCAAGCTGATGATCTGAGGGCTCAGGCACTGTTTGGACACGCCAGCAAAGCAGGAGGACTGTTGGGTTCTTCCATGCAGCTCCAGGAGCTGGACACTATGATCCTTGTGGGTCTCTTCTATTCAGGAGATTCCATGATTCTCACATCAGGATGTGCTTTGGTGTGTGCAGGGAAGGGGTCTCTGTTGATGGTGGAGTGTGGGATCTCACTCTGGAGACAGGAGGCTCAGGATATCTTTGGGAAGTGCGTGTGTGGTGCCTGGTAAGCCCTGAGAGCACAGAGCTGCATGCTGCACTGGGGCAGAGGGTTGTCTTGCTTTCCAAAGGATTCCAAACTCTGTATTTCCTGCTTGTTGCCAACTGGTGCATTTTTCACAACTGTGTAATTATCAGCCGAGTGGTGCTGAAACTTGCCTGTTATCAGCCTGACTCGGTGCTATCAGAGATCCCTGTCTCTGGCATCACTTGAAAGTGATGGGAATCTGTACCTGTGCATCTGCAGGAAGCTGAAATAACAACCTGTGCAGGCTGGTGGCTGCTGCTGGCAGGGAAAGGAGGGAATAAAGGAAGGATCTTTGAGCAAGATTTGGTTTTCAGTGCAAAAACTAACATTGTCGAGGACTTTATTGGTTTTGAAAGGTTGGGCTTTACAGGAGGGAATGGCTCAAAGTTCACTCAGAGCTTCATAGAATCATAGGATCCCAGACTTGTTTGGGTTGGAAGGGCCATTAAAAGTCCATCCAGTGCCACCCCCTGCCATGGCAGGGACACCTCCCACTATCCCAGGCTGCTCCAAGCCCCATCCAGCCTGCCCTTGGACATTTCCAGGGATCCAGGAGCAGCCACAGCTTCTCTGGGCAACTGCTTCACAAAAGGTTAGAGCTTCACCTGTGACCTGACATGTTTGATCAAAAAAATTCCTTAGGCTCCTTGTGGAGCTGAGGAACCCTGACATTTGTGTTTTGTGTCCCATCTCTGTGTTCAGCTGAGGCTCACATAAAGTTTGGATCTCCCAGGCTTTGCCTGGTCAGGCACTATTAAGGACAGGAGGCAGAGAATGAGACACAATGTGACCTCTGGTCACCTGGAGGCATAGGAACGAAAACTCCCAAAGGAGTCCACAATGGCAAACAGTCAGAATTATTGGATCATTTTTGGATGTTCTTTTCAATTTGAAGTTCAAAGAGGTTGGAAGTCTTCATGGGATTTTTTTCAAGATCAAATTTTTTCAAATTCTTTGTTGCAGCCAGAAAAAAAGACATAAATTATATTGATATGACTAGTTCTAGTGATTATATAGGTAAAGATATCAGGAATTATAGAGATACCAGAAACTCTGGTATCTCTGATGAAGGTGGCACTGTCCTTGCTTGGAACTTGCCATTGCAGGCCAGTGAGGTTTTGGGACTGGGATTTTCTTGTGTTCACCCTGGGCAGTGCAAATACAGATTTTTCCTGTTCCTCCTCTGTGGGATGAATCCCAGGTGTGATTCTGACTGCTCCTATAAACAGCAGAAACTCGGGAGTTAATTGTGGGGCCAAAAAAAACTGTTTCCAGCCCTGTAGCAAACTGGTTTTGCCCCCCTCTGCCTGCCAATGCCCAGTGGCTGAGCCAGGGTCCAGGCAGGGATGGCAGAGGAGGCAGGAGGGAAAGGAGAAGGATCCAAACTTCTTCATACCCTAAGAAGGCTGCCCTCATCCCCACTGGCTGCTGCAGGCCTGGTCAGCCAGGAGAGCTGCCCCATGCAGCACCTTCTCCAAGAGGAGATGCGTGGAGGGCAGAGGGAGGGGAAGAGACTCTCTGTGCCCAGTGCCAGCTACTTGCTCTTCATTCCCTTCCAAAGGGATCCTGGGCTGCTGGAACACTGGGAGTGCCTGTCCTCACAAGCAGAGGGGAAGGTGTGGAGGATATTGATGGTAGATAGGCAGGGAAAAAGAGGCAGGGCTTGAGGCTCATGTCTGCTTTCTGTGTGCCCTTGTGCTGCTGTTTTTGCACGTTTTGTGTTTGTCCTGGCTTCAGCAGCTGCACAAAGAAGGTCAAGTTGGGCAGAGCAAGTCCAGCACAGCTGGTCTGTGGCTCTGCTCAGATGTGTTCAGGGTGGTCCTGCCAGCGGCTGCAGGCCAGCAGCAAGAGGGGCTGTGGAGGGCAGATGTTCCCCTGGCCATTCTGTAGGACAAAATCACTAAAAAGCATGGAAGGAGTTTTTCCATGAAAGGAGTTTTTCCATGCCAGGCTTTCAAAAAGTAAGCACACATGGAACTGTGATATCAATGATAGGGGGGTAGGGTAGGCGAGTGACTCTGGTGGCAGGTGTCACCTCTGACAGGGTTTAGGTGTCAGACTGTGTCTGAGACACTTGCAGGAGGTTGGCAGCATGACAAGGGGCCTGCTGAGGGACACTTCTGTCTCAGGAGGCAGCTGGAGCACCAGGATGTCTGAAATAGCACCAGACACTGGCATTTTGGTGACCTGAAATGTCCCAGTTTGACAGAGGACTTAGGTGTAGGATGGTTCTGCTGTCCCACTCTCAGTGCTGTTTTCTGACCAGTGTTTTGGGGATCTTGTAGTTGGGCCCTTCTAGACTCAGCTGGGCTGATCAGTGCCAGATCAGTTTAAAATACTATCTCAAACATACAAAGAAGTTATACCAAGAAATCTTCATGTGTTTGTTTGGCCTTTCCTGCGATGAAACTCCTCCTGTGGAGCAGAACTGGGTGACACTGCCCAGCTCTGCAGCTCTTGGGACAATGACTGGAAGCAGCACTGGGTAGGGTTCAAACCTGTTGCTTTATTTGGGACTGTGAGGTGTCCAGGACTGGGAATGGGTAGAAATGGGATCTTCACTTTTATTGACCTTAAGCCAAGGGGCTTTTTGCTGCTACATCCCAAACTGTTCTGTGCTAGTGTTTGCACAGGGAAACTATCCCTTAACTTCTCAAAACACCTGAAGCCCTTCCAAATCTAGTGCTCAGAAAAGCACTGCTGTTTGGAAAGATGTCACTTGTTTTGTGGGTGCTCGTGGGAAGCAAGGGCCTCTTGTTCAGAATGAGAGGAAACAGCCTCAAGATGCACCAGAGAATATCTAGATTAGATATTAGAAGAAAAAATTTCATGGACTGTAAAGTGCTGGAATGGGCTGCCCAGGGCAGTGATGGGGTCACCATCCTTGGAAGTGTTCAAAAAGTGTGTGGATGTGGCACTTGGGGACATGGCTCAGTGGTGAATGTGGTTGGTACTGGGTTGATGGTTGGACTTGATGATCTTAGAGGGCGTTTTCTACCTTAATCATTCCACGATTCTCTGATTCTGCACTGGTTGGGACCACTCTGACCTTGGTGTGTGGTTTGAGAGGAGGGTGCAGGGATGCATCTCCCAGAAAAGTGCCCTCATTTTCCTCAAGCCCCTGTCCTGCAGCTCCTCAGTCTCTTCTGGGCTTGTGAGGATGCAGAGATGGGCCCCGGGGGCAGCTGTTTCCCTTGTTCTGCGCAGGGAGAGCCTGCAGCTGATCCCTGTCCTCCTCCAGCTGGGACAGTGACATAACTTATTTATTTTAAAATTTTTGACCATGAAAATCAAGCACTGTGCCAGCTCCTTCTCTGGGTGAATAGGGGTCAGATGCTGGTAATTCCTAGGAAATGCAGAACTCCAGTTCCACTACAGTTCAAGGGCTGTTATGCTGCTTACAGACAATATTCAGAAATCTGCCCTTCTTTCTGTGCAATACTTTGGAAAAACATTGACAATTCCTGGTGCATAATAGGTGTAAATTACCTTACACTGCAGCAAGGAGTTGATGTAATCTTATTTATTTGGCCAATTAATTTCTAAATGGCAGTGGCTGATGCCAAGATTCTTTCTGTACAGAACCATTTTGACATCAATTAGAACACAGCTACCTCTGGTATAAAATGTAAAAGCTATTACACTCAAGGAGGGAATTTTTAAAGGGATTTTAAAGGGCAGAATGCCATTTATTTTTTCAAAGGTTTTTTTTGTGGCCAGAACACCTGGCCAGGAGTCCTGCTCTGGGGAGTCTTGAATAAGGACAAGGAGTCAAAAAGACCACTTTGCAAATACCCACATTCACTGTTCTTCCCTGGAACCCCTGAGTTTAGGGAAACTTTTCAATTGTTTTGAGTGCAGCAACATCTCTGCAGTGTGAGGAACTGAATATCCATAGGGAATGAAGCAGTGTGTGCTGTGCAGATGGGAACGATGCTCTGGAGGTGATTAATAAGTGACATGTCTCTCAGTATAAGGCTGCATACAAAATCGTCTTTCTCTCTGGCTGGAGTGAAGTGTTTATTCAGGGATGGGATGGATTTCATGACTCAAACATCAAACTCAGACTGGCTCTTTTCCTGGAAGGTGGAAACCCAAACGAGTTTAACCAGCTGACGTGTGGAGTCCCCTGCTAGTACTTATGGATTTCTTTAGCAGGAAATTAAACCAGTGGATGATTGTTTTGTTCCTTCTGGCCTTGGAAGTCTCAGGGAAGAATCATCAGCTGAAATAAATGTTCATGGTCCCACCAGTGGTACTGCACGTGGTGCTTGTGCCGAGGTGCTGAGCCACAGGGAGCCCAGCAGCTCCCAGTATGGGGATGTGTGTGAATATGCAGGAGCTCCTCCTGGTCTGGTTTTGCCTGCAGTCTGCCAGTTCAACCATCTGCAAAAGAATTGCATTTCTCTTTCCACATCTTTAAGCAGCTCCCTAACAGCTGCCATTGCAGAAAAGAGAAGGTTTGATTTTTCTTTCCCTTTTCCCCTTTGCAGAACAGCTGGTGTTTATACCTGGAGTAGTGGCAGGTTTAAGGTCTGCTGTCTCTCTTGGAAAGTCAGGACTGGGGGAATTGATTTGTTTCAGGTCAGAACTGGCAGCCTTTCTTCCCCAATGTCTACTTGTAGCTCCCATTTCTCCTTCCATTCCTCTCCCTGTGTTTTGTCCCCTGTTCAGGGACTGGCAGGAGCTCAGTGGTGGTGACAGTGCTTTGCCACTCATTGTGCTTTTTCCCTGTGCCATTTTCTTTGCATTCACTATTCTTGTTGGAGGTCTCTGGGGAGAGCACACAGCCACAGCATGGTTTAAAGGGAATATTAAACCACGAACAAACTGGAGTTTGTAGTAGGAAGAAAAGTGGGAGGCAAAGTATCGATCTCCTTCAGTTTTTCAGTTCAGTTTGTCAATGGGGTCATACATTGATTGGAAGCTGAAATAACTCCAGTTACTGGAAAGCAAAAGGATGACTGATGGGGCTGGTGCCGAGAACAGGCATGTCTGTGACCGTCTCAGGGACAGCATCCCGTAATTCCAGGAGCTGGACTCAATGATCCTTATGGTTCCCTTCCAGCTCAGGATATTCTGATTCTGTGACTGTGATTCAGTTCTGCAGCTGCGTTCTGCTCTCAGGAGAGAGCAGGCAAATGTGCACCTGTGCTCATGAAGTTTGCACTGCTGGGCTAAAAGAAATGGGAACTTTGCATTAAACAAACCCCCAGCTGCTGTGGGAGAAGCATATGGGAAAAGCCAAACATGCAGCATGTTCCATGCCTCCCCAGCTAAGGAAGAGTCTGTCAAAGGATGACGTGTACAGTTAAATGTAAATACTTCCAACTACTTCCTGCATGGCTTAGGCTATGTTAATTCTCTGTAAGACCTGGAGGGCTGGTATGTCTACTGTAATTGTAGTAGTTTTATTTATAACAAATCCAGCCATTGCTAGATAAATAAATTGTGGTTAAGCACAAAGATGCTGATGAATTCTGGTGTAATATTACAGTAGGTACAAAGAAGCCAAGACAAACTGCCATCATTTGCTGTCCGATCCATGAAATTGTCAAAAATGTCCAAAATAATTCTAAAAGTCAGCCAAAAATTTCTCTGGAGTGATGTAAGATGTGTTTATTCAATAACTTTAGAAAATCAGCCCCCATTTACTGAAGTGTGGATCTACAGGACCAAGCTGGGGATTGACAGAGCTGTGTCTCTGATTCTGCTTCAGGGAGGGATTGGCAAGGGATCCTTGGAAAGCTCAGGACCTCAGTCTTAAAGTTGATGGCCAAATAGCCTTAATGTGCAAACGAATTAAGTACTGAAGAGTGAAGAGAGGAAACTGGAGAGAACACACTGGGGAGGAAAAATCTCCTTTAAATTGTTTTGGTGTGTTAGGAATGCATTCTGACCTTAGCCCCCTGCCACCAGCCAGGGCCAGTGTGCTGCTAAGCATTGTAATTACATTTCTGTCACTGGCAGGCATTCACTCGGCAGCACAGCTTCATCAGAAGGAGATTTGGTATGGTATAAAGAAGAGCTAATTGGCTTATTGGCTTAGGTTGAGAGGTCAGGGATAGATTAAGGAGTTAAGAGCATCAGTGAGCTGTTCAGCTCCACTGGGGTTTGCTGGGGGAGGTTTAGTTCTGCCAAGTGGGAAAAGCATCCTAGGAGTAGGAAACTATGCAGGAATGATGATCGTGCAAAACCTTATAGGAATGTGTGGAACATAGCAGGTCCTTAAAATCAATATCATCAGGAGTGGTGTCCAGGATACCTGTTAGTGATTGCAAACTGCAGCAAGTACAGGGTAAAACTCACAGAATTCCAGACTGGTTTGAGTTGGAAGGGACTTTAAAAATCATCTTGTTCCAACCCCCTTGCCCCCATGCTTGTTCCAACCCACTTTCCACTATCCCAGGTTGCTCCAAGCCCCATCCAGCCTGGCCTTGGACATTTCCCTGGATCCAGGGGCAGCCACAACTTCTCTGGGCACCCTGTGCCAGGGCCTCACCTCCCTCACAGGGAAGAATTTCTCCCTAATATCTAATAAAAATCTCCCTTCCGTCAGTTTAAAACTGTTCCTCCTCACCCTGTCCCTGCCTCTGTATAAAGTCACTCTGTCTTTTCTTTAAGCTCCCTTCAGGTACCAAAGGGCCACAACAAGGTCTCCCGAGAGCCTTCTCTTCTCCCAGCTGAACAACCCCAGCTCCTGTTTGTATCCCACAGAGTAAAAATGAGGACAGGCTCACTTCAAACAGGCAAATCCTCATGTTGCTTTTGCTCCAGGACCAAGGGCATCCTGTCAAGAGCCCTGATATTGCCCTGTGCAGCCAAATAGGGAAGGGCGGGGGGCGAAGATGGGACATGGAGCTTGCCTGCTTCCCAGAGTAGCACAGAAGGAGAGGATGGATTCACTGATAAACACCAAAGCAAACAACAGGGCTCTGCATGTACTCTGTTTGCAACTGGGAGCCAGTTCTTACCTGTAGCTCCATGGCAGGAGCCCCACGATGCCCATGGGAGCTGCTATGACCTGGGGCTGTGCAGGTGTGGGGACTCCCTTTGCCCAGTGTCACTGTTTTCAGCCTTCACACACACACAGACCCTCTCTGCCCTTCTTACCCAGCCAGCAGTAAAACGATCCAGCCATTCAATAATCATCCCAGATTATTTAAACCCTCTGTAATCGATCAGTCCCTGTCTAAGTGCTCACTGATAGACACTGGCTTCTAAAGCCTGTGCAAATCAGCTGCCTTGCACACAGATAATCAGGCTGCTGGCAATTGATAGTTTGGCTGTATTATACTTTTAGGCAAGATTAGTTCCCCAGTTCCCTGCCAAGAAGAGAACCACATAAACAGAGGATTGTTTAGAAACAAAAAAAGTTCCTCTTGAAGGAGAAGTCATGTAAATGGGAAGAAACAGGAAACTAATCTTCCCTTGTTCACTCTGAAAGAATGCATATCTCTGAGGAATGTTGTAATTATGGATTTAGGAAATCAGTCCAATTTGCCAGGGTGTGAATTTCAGAGTTCATTCAGTCAACCCTCTCAAGCATTTCTCCTTCAGAACAAAAACCACCAGGAGCTGAACTGTACCAAAAGAGATTAAAGGAGAGAAAAACTGACTACCAAGCTTTGCTTTTGGGAAAGATCTTGCACAGATACTGATTATTGCTTTGGCTCTGAACCAGGGAGGTTTGGGCATGGCAAAACAGAAATCAGTGGTAACCCATGTTTGTCCCATGGGCATCTCTTTTGCATATACTAATGATGGGAAGAGTTTGTGCTTCTGAGCAAGTATTTCCATCGCCAGGATTTTTGCTTATTTACTTTGAAGGCTTTCCTAAATAGAGGAGACCTTTTTCGTAAATGGAGTCTATGCATTCTCATGATGTATGTAACTGGGTATGGGAACACTTACTGGAGTTATTGGTGGGTTAATTGCACACTGGTTTAGCTTGTTAGGGTTAATGCCAGGGCTCCAAACCAACCAAGAAGGCGTTGGAGTGACCTTGGCTTCCACACATCCTAACTAGTGGATAAGTTCAGGTCCCAGCAGAAGCACAGAGGCAGTGGATTCACTCCTTCACACACCTGCAGCTCTGGCAGCCCTGTGGTGACATGGAGCTGCGGGGCCCTGTCCCATGTCCCCATAGTGGGCCTGGATCTGGAAGCACATGGAATTCCTCACTCTGTGGAATTCCTGCAGACAGATCCTGTAGCACAAGTCAATGTCACACGCTGCTGCTAAGCTGGAATTTGGAATGCTCAGATTGGATAGGCACCCTTCAGGCAGCTGCGGAGCTTAGCAGAGAACCGTATTTTCCTTGTGCAAGCTTCCATGCTCCAGGATACAAACCAGAGTAGAGTTCTGGGATGGTGACTTCTGTAAAACATTTATGGAAGTGCCTGGATTGTAAAAACCTTCTGAGGCTGGAAAGCCCAGAGAAACGATGTTTGGTCACAGGAGGCCCAGACTCAGTGAGGCTCAGCAACAATGCAGGTCACCCAGTACACAATGGGAGCCTCCACGTCCTTAAACTGGGGAGCAAGATTTGCCATTGGCCCTGTGACACTTCGTTCATGTGTGTGTGACACGATGACAAAAAGCGGGGAGATAAATGCTACTTCAAAATACACTGGGAAGATAAGGGTTGCCAATTTGTCTTCAATGCACTGTGTCATTGGGCTTAGACAAAGCATCTACTGTGATAAGTAACAGACTACTCTGTTCTGAAAGAGTTTGGCCAATTTCCCCATACTCATTCATCTTCAGTCTTGCCAAGCGCTGGAGTGCTCCCAGAAAATATCTCCAGCCTGCCATCGTGGGACCGAGGTGTGAGAAATCTGGAAGCAAATCAAAAATCTGTGGCTTATGTATTCAGACCCGGTCCTTGGTCCTTTGCTGATCCCTGGGATGAATAATATTCAACAGCTCTGGGGCCAGGGTTAGGTTGGAATTCAGAAGGTGCCTCTGCAGTGGTTGTGAGAAAGGGATTTTGGGAGGAAGCACAGACCCTCAGGATAGACTTCACACAGAAGAGAAGGAAAAAGAAATTATATCTGAAAAAGCAAGTAGGGTAAAGTTACCTTAGTCTATTTGCTATGAAATTGTATTTTGGGGGGATTATGGATGTCAAACAGTTATTTTCTCTTCAAAAAAAGGTTATTTTCATTGGGTTAGTTGGACACTACAGCTCATTGCAGAGGTATACCTGTGCTATTCCCTGACCAGCTAAGTGGAGGGGAGAACAAGTATTGCAGGTGGGTTGTGATCAGCATTTTGTGTATCAGCATACCTGGAGTTGTGGGATGTAATTGAGGAAAATTATTTAATTGTGGGTTAAAATAAGAGGTTATGATCTGGGAAGGTCCCCACAGTGTCAGGCTATGCTGACACTGCTGAACAAGACCAGGAATTGATCAGTGGCCCCAAAGACAAGTGGCACTGCTGACTGGTTGCAGCACAGCCCCAGGCTGCCTTCCTCTGGGGATCTGTCTGAAGTCCGCAGTGACAGGAGCAATGGGACAAGATCCCTTCCCTGAAACTTTCTGTGCAGCAGCAGTGGCCAACTGGGCAGTGAGAGGTGATTTTCTTGGACAGAATTTTCAGTCAGCGGGGAGTGGGTTCTAGCATCAGGATGAGCTTTGCTATCTGACAAATGTACCATGGTGCCCTCTTTATCAAGAAGCCTGTCCTGTAGTGTTTGGGGGATTCCGTGCCAAATGGTTCCTTGGGCACATGGGAGCAATGTCCCTGTAGAGTATTGCACCTTCCCTCTTAAACCTGTTAAATATCTATTGGGGAATTTTTGGTTGGATATCAGGAAAGGTTCTTCTGCAGAGGGTGCTGGGCACTGCCCAGGCTCCCCAGGGAATGGGCACAGTCCCGAGGCTGCCAGAGCTCCAGGAGCATTTTGACAGTGCTCCCAGGAGACGCCCAGGGTGGGATTGTTGGGGTGTTTGTGCAGGGCCAGGAGTTGGACTCTCTGGTTCTTGTGGGTCCCCCCCCCAGCTCAGGACATTCCAGGGTCCTCCATTTCTGTTTGGGTTTGTGCTTTGTCCAGCCAAGAAACATTGCTATCCACTACTGAAGCTACTGAAGAGAAATCTGGGAATGATCCTGCCAGATTCACTTCAGTGAAACATCCTGTTTGGAGCCTTTCATCTCTGTGGAGGGAAATGTCCATGCCCTGTGCTGTGGAGCTGCTGCCAGCAGCAGGTTCATCTGTTCCGTGGCTCTGTGAGCTGCGTGAAGGCCCATGGAGGATGTCCAACAATGTGCTGAAGGAAATGTCTCAGCCTCTTGCTCAATGTTTTTTGAAAATAGTCTCTCTCCAGTTCTGCCTCTGAAAGCTGCATTGGTTCTTTCCCTCTGCCCTGTACCTGCTCACATCTGTGGCAGCTGGAGCAGATTTTGGAGACATGATGACTTCATCTGTTGAAAATTAATTACTTCCCTCGGGGGCTGCCTGACAAAAATTTGGAAGGAATCCCAGTGCAGGAAATGTATTTGGATCTCTGTGTAGTATTGTTAAGCATGATCAGGACCATCCTGTATTCTGGGTAAATGAGATCTTGGGTGTTCTTCGCCCGGGAGGTGCTTGGGACTTGAAAGCAGCAGTTGCTGCAAGAAGTCACCCGTCTGTATGGAGAGGAGCCTGGGGAATGCAGGGCACTGCTAATCACACAATCAGAGCCTCATTTCAGTTTGAAACTAGCTCTTCTCTGAGAGCTCATTCCTGCCCTCCTGCTCAGAGCAGGGCCAGCTTTGTGGGACAAGGCATTGCCCACCTTGTCCTGCCTGGTTCCACTGCCCCTCTGGGCCTGTTGCAGTGCGTAGCCACTCTCACTGTCCCATTTTTTTACTTTTTGGCTTGGCTGGAATTTCTGGGAGGATCTGACTCCATCTTGCAATTAAAAATTCAATGGCTTTGTACTTTGTTTGGGATTCTAAATGGTCCCCGCTGATAAAACTGAAGAGGGGATTATATTCCCCTACATCCAGCCAGGCCTTCCCTATGCTGAACAAGCCCTGCTCCCTCAGCGTCTCCACGTGCTCCAACCCAGTGACCATCTCCTGGAATCCCTGCATGGTTTGGGTTGGAAGGG
>VYZR01022160.1:38896-61809 GCA_013400675.1 Oxylabes madagascariensis | reverse complement strand
GCTCAGTCGGAGCTGCTTCCCTGAGACTCAGAGGTCCTGGCGGGGACAAAATAAAGTCTTGGCTTTAGCCCTCTGACCGAGTCCGCCTCCTCCTTTGCCAAAGCTTCTGTCTCTCCCTGAGGAGAAGAGAGTTCTCCTCAGCCGCTCCCTGGATTCTCAGGATTCCGGGGAGTGTCCCCTGTACTGTCTGCCGTCTGAGCTAGCCGGGACAAACAGAGGCTCATTGAAAGGGACACCGCGGCACTCATGCCACTGTTCTGGCTTTCGACCATGCCCACCTCTTCCAGTCAAAGTTGGGAAGTTGAGCCCAGGCTCCAGGGAGCTTCCTGTGAGATTGTGAGACACACTGCATGTCTGGGATTTGCAGAAACTAGTGCAAATTCTACCACATCCTGCCACCTGAAGAGCTGTGCATGCTGTTCTGGGCAAGGAGTGCAGGGTTTACTGCATTCATGCATGACTGCCTATTCAGTTCATGCATGAGAGGTCAATTACCTGATGCACGAATGCACCATCAGTTCAAATCTAAATTCCCTGTTAATTCGTGCTTGAGCATCCTGTGGGTCATAAGTTGCACGTTGCTCCTCCGAGCACAAACACTTGGTGGTCCTTTTTCCAATGAAAAATTACAGGAATGGGTGATGGTTACAGCCACTGCCCCTGGGAGATGTCCCTGCGGTGGCTGCGATGGTGTTAGAAAGCTGAAGCTTGTGGGTTACCACTTTAGGCTTTGGAAACCAAGTTCTACAAAAGTGGTGAACACAGCCCCTAAGCTCTGACAGCTAAACACTTGCTACTGCTCCTCAAAGTGTCAGCTGATGAGCTGGTGGGATGTCCTGTTGATCAAGGAGTAACCTGCAGATACTGTACTGGGGGAAACAAGCTAGAAGACAGGTGTGAGATTAGCTCCACAGGCTTGACCACAGGGATAAGGGGATGAAGTTTCTGATGAATATATACTCAAGCTGTGCTGACATCAACCCCAATAGTCTTGTCCCCAGAGGAAATGGGTTTGTAAGAGATAACATGTTGCTCAGACCGAGCTGAGGAGTCATCTGGTTCCCAGGGAAGTGTGGGTGGAATTTTACTACATCTATACACAAACTGGTGCACTATTATCTGCTGTAGTCTGGCCCAGGGGTGGGATCTATATCCATATGGGTATATAACCAAATGTTAACCCCTTTAACACAGTGCTCAGGATGGAGGAGAGACATTTAGTAAGTGTACTGCTACAGTATTAATCCCCAGTGGCTGGTCCAAAGGGAGGAAAAATGGAGTTTTTAATTTACGTGCATTAAGGCTGTGATGATGTCCAAAGAGATCGTATTGGATTAACATTCTAAGAGTTCCCCACTACGTGCCTTGCGGAGGAGTGACATATATGCCATAAATTGCTAGGCTTGCTGTGTTCCTGTGTGAGTGCTAAATTAGCTCATGCATGAGCACTGAATAAATTAATGCATGAGTGCCCAATAATTTTTGCATAAGCATCCAATCAGTTCATGCATGCATGCCCAAATTATTTACGTCCAAACACCCTGTTAGTACATTTCACGCGTGCCTAATGTGATGAGCACCCTGCTGACTTCCACCAGCAGCCACATGGGTGCTGTGCTGGGCAAACATGGTAGGGTTCAGGTGACACGAGGGGCCAGCATGACCTGTGTGGGAGAAGGCCATGACCTGCATCACGCCAGAGATGGTTCCACCTGGCTCTAAAAATGGTGTGAGCCACCAAACTTTCAGCGAGTCAGAGGAGCACCTGACACTTCTCCTCAAGTGTATTTATGAAGCAGCAGCGGCCACTGGGAGAGAAGACACATCTGGATGCACCTGAGGAGACGTGCAGCTAGAGGCACCCTTGAAAGGAGGTGGTCCATGCCAAAGGTGTGCACTCCCAAAGGGACTGTAGTCCCTGTGTGACTCATGCCAGAACAGGGACAGCTGTAAAGGGACCGTGTCCTGTGGACAGCCCTCGGTGTTGACAACACACCAGTGTTTTAGTTATTGCCAAGCTGTGCTTACTGCAAGTCAAGGACTTTCCTCTTTCTCACACAACCCTACCCGCAAGTATGCTGGGGGACACAAGAAGTTGAGATGGGACACAGCCAGGAGAGCTGACCCAAACTGGCCAAAGGGACACTCCATAACATATGGCAACATGCTCAGTATATAAACTAGGGGGAAAAGATAGCTGGGATCAGTGCTCAGGAACTGGCTGGGCATTGGTTGGTGAGTGGTGAAAAATTGTGTTTAACTTGTTTTGTATATTATTATTACTGTTGTTATAACTACCCCTTCCCTTTCTGTCCTACTAAACTGTCTTTATCTCGACCCATGAATTTTGCTGGTTTTTTTCCAGTTCTCTCTCCCATCCCACTGGGGAGTGGAGTGAGTGAGCGCCTGTGTGGTGTTTAGCTGCCTGCTGGGACAAACCATGACAATGGATTACACGGGCTGTCACAAAAGCTGGCACACTTGGCAGAGAGCTGCATAAGCAAGTCAGCAGGAACTGCTGAGGGTTTTGCAACTCTGACATCTCTCCTGGAGTTATGACCCAAAAGTAACCCTGTCTCAGAAAGAAAGGTGATCACAGAGCAATTGAGGCTCCCAGCGGCTGGGAAAGGTGTGCTCAGATGCTCTCAGCAGTAACTCTGACACTTGCCAGCAGCCACTGAATAGAAAGGCAGAATGATTTGCTTCAGGCTTTTTGCACAGGGCCTGGTCTGCGGTGCCCCTCCTGGCCAGCTGAAGGCTGCTGCATGGAGGGATGTGTGTGGTGGGTGGGAATCCTGGCAAGCTGCATGGGATGAAGCACATGTGATGGTGCTCCCTCAGCCCAGCAAAATGTGGGTCAGAATAAAGGGGTCAGGCTGCCCTGGCATGAAGCAATCTTTTGAGTGGGGCACTTAAGAAATGGAGGAACTGGAGGCAGGTCTTCCAGGCTACCATTTGGGATACACGAGATAGTAAGCAGCAGCCAGCAGTTGGTGCTATTCTGTCTCTATGGCCAAAATTTCATCCTGCAGTTAATATAAAGTGCCCAAACCCAGCTTAGTAGTAGCTGTGAATTGCTGAGTGACCACAACAGAACTGCAGTGTTTACACAAAACCTGTGAAATTTCAAAAGAGTTAACAAAAACAAATTGGCTCGAACTGAACAATACTGCATGCAGCCTAAGTCCCTGCTTGCCTTATTTCTCTTCTCTCACAAAAGAAATATAAAAATTGCCTTTCAGAAATCCCCAGCTGATCCATATTCCTCATGAAAGGAGGTGAAAATGTAAAAATAAGCCAAAACAGAAATGACATAAGATAAATGGAAGTGAGTACACAGATTAAATGGGATCAGCTTGACATACTCATTACAAAAACAATTACTCTCATGACTTTATTTCCTGCTACAGCCATCTCACCTTATCTGTCAGTTTTAATGTAACTGCTGCAGGGTCAGTTTCTCCAGACAACACATGTAATTTCGAAAAGATAAAGTTAAGTGACAAGCAGTCTGATTCTGCATGGGACTGAGCACACTGAGCTGCAAGTGTTCAGGCTCTTGTAAAGACAAAACAGCTCATTTGGGTCACCAACTTACAGCTGGCCTTTTAAAATGCATATAAAGGAGCCCCACTGACTTGACCTGTTTGGGTCAAGTTTGGGGTATCCTGGATTTAAAATGCTGACTAAGAACCCTTTTGGTTCAAGCTTGCCATCAGCTAAACTAGGAGGTGATTAAACTTCCTGTAACTTTTACTATAAGAGCAATTCAAAGAAAACCTTGTGCTGTTTCAAATTCCCCTTCAATGCCCTGCACATTTACAATGCTGAATTTAGCAGATGCTATTTTTAAACCACAGTGACACTCATGCTGGGACAGGCCAAGGAAGACTGAGCCCAAGGCTGGTACACGTAGCCAGCTATGTCTCATGGCTGTAGAGTGAAGATGAGTATCAGCACTCTCCTTAACAAGGAGAGTCTCACAAGACTAACAAGAGCCAAGTCTCACAGATTTAGTGTTTGGAGCTGTTGTGCCTGGCAGTAGACTGGGAGACTTCTTCTATGCTACCTGTTAGTGGCCCAGAAATGCAGTATCTCAACAGGAACTAAAAATTTCAGATTGCTCCTGCTCCCTTGCTGCTGAGAAAGTTTCAGAACCTTGGCCCCAGAGAATTCTCAAACTGAGGATGCAAATCAAAATACAGCTATGGATCAAGCCAAATTTATATAGCATTGCCCATAATGACTTGAAAAGGTCTGTCTAGACTGAGCCAAATACAGCACCTTTCTGTACATCTTTGCTCCTACAAGATGGGATACTTGCGCTTTATCTTACTTTTAAGAGGGACCAGTGTCAATTAGTTCTGCTGGCAATAAATTTTCTTGCCATATCACACACACTAAGCGGAACAGAACTTAAGAGCTGCCTTAGTCCTTCGTCTCCCTGGTACAGCCAGTTTTCTCAAACTCTTCCTGCAACTTTCATCAGCTCTGTGCAGACCAAGCCCTAATGACTGTGCTGCACTGAGATCCATGCCGCATGTCTGGGCTGCTCTGCGATCTCTCAAGGAGCTGCCATTAACTACATGCCTGAGCAGCATCAGGCCTTTCCCACTCCAGCTGACTCAAACACAAGGTAGCATAGGACAGGAAATGGATCATTCAGGTAAAAGGTTGCCAGCACCACCGTACAATTGGCAGCTGCCACTTTTATATTATGAGACACTTACTAGTGCTGTCCACTCAGACCCTTTGTTCAGAGGCTTTGATGACAAGCAAACTTGTTGGGGGATGAAAAAAGAAAAAAGAGCCCCCAAACTGTACACTGCTTCTGGGAAGTGGCATATGAACCCAAAGTGAATCAAAGCTCAGAGATATGCAAGCACATCGTTCTGGTGCATCATTTCAGCTTGTCTCAGATGCAGATGGCGTCTTGTGCAGCTCTTTCTTCTGCAAATGAACAGTTGCATTTGAAAGCAAAAACAGTGAACAGGGTGCCCAGAGATGTTGTGGATGCCCCATGCCTGGAAACACTCAGGGCGAAGCTGGACAGGGCTCTGAGCAACCTGATGTAGTTGAAGATGGCCCTGCTCATTATAGGGAGGTTGGACTAGATGAACCTTAAAGGACTCTTCCAACCCAAATGATTCCGTGATGCCATGATTTACGCCAAAGAAGATGGTTGTAAACTCTCAAGGAGGTTAAGTTTAACCACTTTGTACTCTGCTAAGTGCTGTGTGAACGAGTGCACAGTTTTATGGTGCAGACAAAAACCACCACAGGAGTCAGTGCTAGAGAGGTGGGATCAAAGATTCTCCTACCTAGCATGACATCTGGGATTGCTATCTATCAGCTTTGTCTCTGTGTAAAAGCATAAATTCCATTTTGTTTAGTGAATCCCACCCTGCTTTACATTCTGTGCTGTCACCTTCACAGAGCTGCAACTCTCACCCATGGTAGCAGCTGGATACATTGGGAAAAACGTGTATGCTGGAATGGTTGTAGCAGATGAGGCCAACAAAACCCATGAATCCTGGGTGTCTGGCTGGAACTGCAGGTAAGGTCACTGTGTCTGGGACTTGCAAACAGCAGTTTACCAGATGGGACCAGAGCCTGAATCTATGCCAGCAGAAGAAGAGTCAAAAGGGACCCCTCAATAAACCAGTGTTTACTGTAAGACAGAAGTCATTCTCTAATGAAGTATCTAAGAATCATGTTTTCCAAGGGTAGTGACTAAGACTGTCACACAAGAGAAAAGACACAGAGGTTTTCTGATGTCATCTGCTTTTCTAAAAAGTCAAAATTCTCAGCACTTTCCAGAGTAAAATAGCAATGGACAAGAGATTCCTTTGCAAAACATGTCTTCCTTTCCTCTCCCCTAAGGATTTAGCTCAAAAACTAAACTGCTGCATTCTGCATTAATTGAGGCTACTCTGGTGCTCTGACACCAAAAGAAGGGTGGGAAAACTGTACAGCAGACTTCTGCTGCCTAAGAAGACTGCCCAACAAATGCAGAAGGGAGTCCCAGAGCTGCTGCTGGTGACCGAGTGCTTTGGAGGTCCTGGGCCCTCATCTCTGTACTGGGGAAACCCCAGCTGAGCTTCACCAGTTCACCAGCACCCACTTTCTGCAAGCAGAAGGGGGCATGTGGGTTAGCTGGGAATCCCTACACCAACAAGACACCCAATGTGGACAAGCAGAGGGACAGAAACTGCAGCCTGGTATGTCATGTTCCAGCATTTAGTTCATACACATCCTGAAGGAGCAGCAAGTCAGAAGAGTGCCTAATGACTTCCCAGACCACACAGCTGGTGCTGCAGTGACAGCACACCACGCCAGCTGCAAAAGAGTGAACATCACTGCTCTCAGCTAGCCAATTCCAGCTCTTTCTCCCTGTCTCCCTCTGGATGTCATCCCTCGCTCAGATCTGCTGTCCTAAGTGTAGGCAACAGCTTCTTCAATGGGAGTAGCAGCACAGGCCTGTTTCCTTCTGTACAGTTCTGCTCCAAAAGTTCCTGGATGGATGGCTCACTGCAATTGCCCCTGTGTGGAATTCATACCTGTATTCAGCAACCCCTCCTGCATGCTTCTTCATGGCTGTATCAGAGCTCATTCCGTAGAACAGTTTCACCTTCTTGCCGTTCCTTTCTATAATGTCTCCAGCACTCTGGTCATGGCCTGCAAACATGCCTCCAATCATGACAAAGTCAGCACCGGCTCCTGTGCTCAACGAAGGGACACATAAGAAAGCAGGGAAAGGAGAAGAAGGTGAAACTCAAAGCTAGAACACTGTGATCTCCAGAAACAATAGCAAATATTTAGTAATTTGGTATGGAGTCCCTGCCTGTAATAGTCACAGCAAACTTGGAAGAAAAATTTTACTGTAGAACTGACACAGGCTGAATTGTATTTCTCCAGTACTTTAAATGCAAAACCCCCCTTTTCTATTACAATGACAAAGATACAGATTATTCTACTCTACCCCACAGTCTTTTATTTTCAAATTCAGTTTAAACCCTCTAATTCATAATAGTATTTGAGCATGATTCCTTATTAACTGTGACTGCAGCAATCAGAAGTCCTAAACACAGGGCTGGGACCTGTTGAGCTCAATGCTGTACAGAGAAGCGGATGGTTCCTACTTCAGGAGCTTTCTAGGCCACAAGTGGTGAGTGGAAATGTACCCTGAAGGAAAGCAGACTCATGAATGTAATGAGTCCCTCCCAATAATGACATAAATCAAGCAGATTTTTAACTGAAATTATGGATTTTTCAAGTCCATCAGCCATATGTGTTCAGTGTTGTTCTGGATGATTTCTAGTCAAAGAGATCTGATGAATCTGTATTTGGTTCCCGTTTAAAAATTCTGGGCCAAGGACCACCACTTCTGGGTTCTGTGGTTCTCAGCGTGCACGACAAAGGAGGTCTAACCCATAGCTACAACTCTTAAATATGTTCCAGATACCGAATACCAACACTGAATACTCAGTCATGACTCTTCAGTCTGTCTATCTCCTCTGGATTTGTAAATCATGAAATCGGCTCCACTGGGAGTAAGATCAGGAAGAATGTTTTTGGAATCATTCTTAATTTTCTACTGTGATCTCCAATATTTCCAGCTGGGCTGGAACTATTCCACCAGCAGCTCCTCCTGTGATATTTGGCATATCTAGTCTTGCTTGGAGAAGTTTGGCTTTTAGTCTTTTATGAGCCTGTGGTGACCTAGCCCTGAAACAAAGCAGTTTCCTTTTCATACTCTCTGCTTCTTCAACGTGTGTATGTCAGAACAGGCCTCCCCTCAGCTCAGCCTCTTCCCAGAACTGGCAGAAGAACTGAGCTATAAACACTTGACAGAAAACAGATGAGCTTGAACTACACCCATCCTCCTAAGAACACATCTGAACTCTGGGGAGATCCCAGACTAGGTAAGTTTGGCATTAGGATTTGCTCTGAGCTCTGTCACTATGCAAACAATAGCACCAGACCTTGAAATCTGAAAAGTAAGTGAAATCCCTATCAAATCTGCTCAGCTTCTGCCAAACCTGATTTTGGGAATATTTTGATCTTAGAACACATGACAAGGGTTAAGTGTGCCAGTTCCTCCTTCCACCCCTTTGCCAAAGAGCAGAGCTGGCAGCAGTACCTGGGGGCAGAGCACCCATCTGCTCTGCTGACCTCACCTCCCTTCGCCTGGTGGCTGCTTGAAAGGAACACTGTGTCCATGGTAAAGAGATACTAAAAACGAAGCTTGTGCAAAGCACATCACAAGCAATATTTATAGCCAAGCACCCATTCAGGTGTCCTATCATGTCAGCTACCTGGCAGATTTCTCCTGAGCTATCTTGTTTCAGATGGCTGAGTTTTAAAGTCTTGGTTCGACTCATGTCTGCTACTACTATTAACCTGCCAAAAAAGAAGGGAATACTCATCTTTTAATTACTGGTGGCAAATTCCTGTTGCTACCTCGCACAACCTTGCTCCATCTTTGCAAAAAATAAGCACCCTGGGAAACCTAGTTTATATCTTCTTCATGGGTGGAAGAAAACACGAGGAAGGAGGGATAGACTTGAGGTCAAGGCTGCAAAGAGGGAATTTAAACAAGTCAAAAGCCTGCCAAAAGACATTCTGGACTCTGCCTTATAGTATCTCCTGATCCCCAGTTCTAGTGCCATTTTTGGTTGTGGGTCTTACAGCCTTCGAATTAATAATACAAAAGGCACATGAAATCTACACTTCAGAATCACAGACATTTGGTTCCTGTGCACTTCAGTATCTATTTATTATTTTCCTTTTGGCTGCATATTTTTGGGAGGGAAGCAAGTATGTTTGAATTACAGGATTGAATCTCATCCAACTTGAATAACTTTTTCAAACTACAACATAATTCATCAAGCTCTTCCAGAAGAGAGGAGCTATGTTACAGCAGATGCAGCACGTCTAAACATTGAAACGACACATGCTTGCTGCCCTGCTGCTCCAGAAATGACAACCCCATATTAAATATACTTCTCCAATGTTCTCCAGAACCTTCCACTGTGCTTCAGTGTAGTAAAGATATCTGAAAGTTTCAAATCTGTTCCATTATGTTTCCATCAGTTAATATCTGACCAGGAGGTTGTAGTTTCTAGCATGATCTTTAACTTATCCATGTTTTTCTTGTATAACCACCAGAAGCACTGGTGATGTTTGCAACATCCATCTGCGGTCTTTTGTTTTCAAGTACAGATTGACAGCATGCCATTATTTTAGGTTGTGGGGGAGTGGGAACACCTGGCAACAACCCCCTAGATAACACAGGATATGACGGGGTGTGTTGCACATAAGCATCCCAGCAACTCGCCCAGAGCTGGGCAGACTCGTCCTGGTTTTACACAATGCCACTTTCGTGCACTGGCTTTCCCCTTGAGGCCTATGCTGTATCTGGGCTGATTTTGCTCATTCACATTTCACAGTGCCTCCTCTCTCAAGTCATTACAGAATAGCAGTGCTGACGCCAGCCCAAGCTTGCAGCACTCACACAGTTCTGCTGGATCTGGATAGAGTCCCTCAGATGTCTTTTGTATGCCTGATTATACAAGTGACTGATAACCAGATTGGCTCTGCACAAATTCAGCTGGAGTCGGCCTGGATTTGTGAGCTGGGCAGCCCTCCAGGCAGATGCAGAGTGAAGTTTGCCTGGACCAGAGCTTGCCCTGGAACTCACATTCACCTGTGCTCCAGCTGAGCCAGTGAGCCTTTGCAGCAGTAGGTACACGCACAGCTGCTGAAAACAGGAGAAAAAACCAGTGTGATCTGGTATAATTTGGAACTAGCGTATGTCCCCGGTTGACTTTTCCATATGATTTTTCCTTCCTTTTCCTTCCCTGCTCCTGCATCTCTTCTCACCACTGCTGAAAGGAACAGCAGAAATGTGTTAAAGATGCTGGCATAGGATTCAAAAGGCACATTCATTCCTGGCTGTGTCACAAAAATATATGTGACCTCAGGCAATTGAACTTAGTATTTCCGTGCTTTGACTTCTCATCATTAAAAAAGGAGACAGTAGGGCCTCCCTGGAGCATTCTGAGATATGTGTTCATGTTACCAGCCTTTCCAAGGGTACAGTTGTATGAACCACCTGAGAGCCCAGCATAAATTTCTTTCATGCTTTCTCTTATTCCTGCATCAAAACAGCTCTTTTCTTTCCCATCAACTTACATCTTTTTCATTATCATCTCTAATACCCAGATGGCAGTGACATCTTCAGTTTACCGAATCCATACCAGGTTCCCATCCAGCAGTTCTGGAACTCCACCACTCTCCCAAAGTATGTTTCTCCCAACATTTCTGTCCCTCACCTTCAGTGCTTCCCTGCTCCTTGCATTTATAAATAGGCTTCTACCTTGTTTCCTCTCTGTCAAAATGCCCAATCTGCCTGTGAGTCCTGACACCAAGTCACAGGTGTCATCTTAAAGCTTCTCAACATCTGTTTCTTGCTTCTTCACAATTCTCTCACTCAATCCAATCTACTTCTCCTGTTTCCATGAACTTGGCTCCTCCATTCACACCATTAGCCATTTGTCAGTACTTGTCTTCACATCTGGGACTCTGTAACACTTTCCATAATTCAAATAGATGCTCCATCACTGCTTTGTAGGGAATCATCCCATCCCATGAAGATTTTACAGTGATCCAACAGGTAGCATAATTACTTTAACCAAAGTCCTCTTCTTGTATCTAGCCCATGCTTTATCCAGGCATTCATCCCTAGAGGAAACTGCAGATCTGGGTGTTTTATCACCTGGTCTTTGCTATCCAATATATTAATGTAACTCAAGCACAGAGGTCTGTGCCAGACAATTCAGTATCAAGGCTTTAACTTGTAAATGTTGGGCATGGTGGCTACGTTCTACGAGGCTCAGTTAGCCAATCACTTCAGTAGCTTTCAATAAACACTGATAGTAATAATGTTATCTCAAAGCTTATTTTGCCACATACCTTTGACAAATGTACATCTGGCTCCAGCTTGTCAATGTTCACAGTGTGTCTACCTCAACTGTACATAATCAGATACAGTAAGTTTATTGCCTCAGGGTTATCTCCATCATTTCCAGCTCTGTAGCTGTGACACACAGTCACACTGATCTGTACAGGTTACTATGAAGAGTAACTACTGCCTGAAAAATGTCAGCTTTCTGATGCTCCTCTTTCCAAGGGATAATTCTGTGGCAGCCTTCAGACATGTACCACTGGGAATCCCAGCACCTCTCGACGAACAGCAAAGCCAGAAGCTGTCTCGTCACAGGTTTCAAGCAGGTTCAGGTTCAGGTTCAGTTAGCCCAAAGAGACTACAAGGATCTTTCAGACTTGTAATAAACACTACAAAGAAAAACATTTGAAACACTGTGAAGTTGCTACCTGTTGTTCTAACTTCTAGAAATGCTCTTGTTGAAGAAAGACCTTTTCCACAGGTTAGGTTTCTGTGCAGCTACCTGGAAATACAGTGAGGTCGCAGTTTCAGTTCACAAGCTCTCAAGGACCACACCACCAGTAAGAACTTGGTGAGCTGTGGAGCCAGAGAAAGGCAGAATAAAGACCTTACTGCAGGCAGTATATCAGAGTGAGGAGAGGTTGAGCATTTTTTAATACAATCTTGTCTAAGAGGGTGGATGCTGCTGTTCAGCTATGTTGGAATCACCCAACTGGAAGTATCTGTTCCCTGCATCACATCACCACAGGGTAACACAAGGGTTATATGAAATCCTCTGATCAAGCACATTCTTTCCTGGTAGCAATCACTCCACAGCTGTCCTCAGAATTCTCTAATTAAGTCCTCCTTGTCATCTGACCTGTCTCAAAACAGGAGCTGTCTGCAAACTTAGGTTTTGGGTTCAACCTTTCCAGGAGGCCTAGAGTTTTTCTTGGCAAGTCTATAATCTGCATTTAGTCCTGCCTCTCCATACTTATTCCTGCAAAGCAGACATTCTGTATCATAATGTGCTGCCTCTTGTTTTCATACCACCCTGAAATCCCAGTGAGAGACTGTGCTGTCCCACTGTATTCAAGGCATTACCCTATTTGACACCTCCAAAGAGTCTGGCATTTTGGGAGGTGGGGACTCTCCCACTTTTAAATGTTTTCTCATCTCAGGATGCATTTAGCGCCTGCTTCCTATATGCTGCTGTAGCAAGGGTATGGCTAAGTGACAATCATGAGTTTGACCCCCCCATGCCAACATAACTTTCATGACCAACAGACAATACTCAGATTAAATCATCTATTTTATCACCAAGAGCTGGTGCAATTCACTGAACTTACTGACATGAAAGCAAAATCTGTTAATTATTAACTTAGATGTTTCAGACATCTGCCTAGCTCTAGGGGATAGAGTATAAATAAAATCTCATCTCTTCAAGTGGACAGCTGATCCCAAGAACATCTCCAGGGATCTGGCCTGCCTTTTTGTTTTGTTCTTCAGTCCAACATGCATTCCACCGGCTCTTCTTCCACTCAAGGCTCAAGTCAGCCAGATCTGGCAATGTGAAAGGCATCTCTGAACCCTACTCAGAAGAAACCCTTATCAGTTTTCTTCATATTACTCTCCCAGTAGCTGTATCTGACACACACCTGGCAGATAATTTCTAAATAGCACTTTGACCACTCTATGTTTTGCACTGCAGAATTTGGACTGTCTGTTCCAAAGAGCAAATGCACACCTGGTGCTTTAATTTCACTGGAGTCAGCTGCAAGGACTAATGTAACCTCCTGCTAATTGATTGCACATTCAGGGTCACACCGATTCCTGTATCCCTGCTGTCAGTGGTGCTGGAGACACGTAGGGATGTCATGACACATTGTCCTTACCAAATGCTTTGGCGACATCTCCTGGGCAGTTGCATCCTCCGTCCTGCACAAAGAAAAGACGACAGTGAGTGGCAGCGAGGTCATTCAGGGACCCAGTGCGCACTGCAGCTCTGCGACCTGCAGCACTGTGGCCCCTGCTCAGGAACTGCGTGTCAATAGAGCAGACCGTGCACTCGGGATGTATCGTCCTGGCTACATTTTCAGGGAATCCAGATAATCCTTCCCACTGGTTACCTCCTTGAAGCTCACCTACTCTACTGTACGGTCTGCTGATAATACCACTGGTAACAGCAGCAATGCAAAATTTTGACTGCAAGTTTCCAAATCCCAGAAACCAGAAAACAAAACCTCCTCTGATGATCTGAATCATCCCCTGCCATTTTAATGAAAGGCTGTGTGATGCAGAGGTACCACAAGCCTCTACCTTAAACCACTGAAGATATTTAAAGTAACTTTCTCAGCAGTTTACAATATATTAAAAGGTCACAGTGGGAGGGGAGAGGGATTATACCATCAGTTATGTTGGATTTTTATCTGATAATCTCTAACAAACCTGGTTAATCTTTGGTAAGTGAAAACGAGCCTCTCATCCTACTCCTTACTGTTTGCTATGGGCTTGGTAAAGAAACAGCAGCACTCTGGACCTTTAGCATTTTAGACCTACACATTTCAGTTTCAGTGCAATGCCGTGGCTGATGAAGTGGGTTCAGTTGAGAGGAGGGAGGTTGTGTATGTGTGATAGAGCTGTAAAAAAGGAATGGCACACAGCAGAGCTCATCATGTGCTATGGTTCTTTAGGATTTGTAAAGGTCTGAGCACCAGATGAAAGATCTTTTAGTCTACACAGTCATTGTACCAGGAGAGCTCCCCATTCTTTTGATGATCTGGATCCGTTGCAGACTGCCAACATCTTTCCTGCTTTTGAAGCTACCCCCAGACTGGCCAGTTACCTCACGCTGTTCCACCTCCCTGCTGGCAGAAATGCGTGGCTGTGCATGACCTGCGGCCGAGCACAGCCAGACACCCCCACCATCAGCCACATTAGAGCTGGCTTTGATGGGCAGCTGGCAGCGGGGCTGTGGGTTAGAAACTCTGTGTGCCCAGAAAAGGATTCAGACACAAACTGAGCAGGTGGATCCAAAGGTGACTGGCTTTTCAAAGGGCACCCCACTGCAAACAGCGCCTGGTAGAACTTTAAAGGCTTTTATTCCATTTGCTGATAACCTCTAGCACATTATGCCTTTTGTTGAGCTTAGACACCCTTGCTGTCAGCTCCAGGAACGAGTGCTGGGCTGACAGCTGAATCTCTCTCTCCTTTTAAGGGCTCTGCTTGTGCAATTCTTTCCCTTTAACAAGTCTGTCATAGCCTGGAGGAGGGTGTGAGAGTGCATGCATGTGTCAGGGGAGGAAGAGCCAGGGTAGAAAGAAGGGTCTAATAATCTTCAAAGAACAGTTTTAGGACTCTTACTGTCTGAGAGACACTGGCTTTGAATGCTCTCTGGTAGGTGGGTTGCAGTCAGTTGTTTTTGGGTGGCTCAGGATCTGACTTTTATAACTAACCCAGTAGTGGCAGTGATGAAGGTTTTATGGTTTCAGAGGCACCAGGAGGATGGGGGGGCTTACTGTGTAACCATTAATCACTGGCTTCAAAAAATAACACTTTGAATGCTACCAAATTACAAAATGCTGAGCAGCTTAAGAGACTTGTCCAGAAGCTCACGGGTTACCATTTAAGATAAAAGGAAGCGACAATGATGATTCACAGCCCTTCTTTATCTGTAGATGTCTCCAGTTACGTCAGATAAGCAGGTAAATTTAGTGATTCACAGAAAGGGAAACAAAAAGGGAACATACTAAGCAGTTATGTCAGAAGATGCTATATAATAAAGCTATATGCAGTAAAGCACTTCATTCCATCTGAAAAAGCAGGCACCCTGTTTACAAAGTAAGACTCTTCTGCTGCTGCATTGCCTTGGAAGCTTTCCCTTGAAATTCAGCTTGTCCCAACAGGGCCCTGGGTCTGGGTTCAAAATGACTTTTAGATGACTGGGCTTCAGTTACAGAGCTTGCTGCAGGCTCAGCCTCTACCTCAGAACCCTGGGGAAATTTATCTGTAAAAATCTGCCTCTGAATTCAGGAGAACTACAGTAATACCGGTGTAAGACTACTGGAAAGGGTTATGGTCATGGAACCTGTAGATAGCATGATTCTGAGCCAAGTGGGTGCTAGGAAGAAGGTGGGGGAAAGCATTTTTCCCATCAACAGAATTACTTTAATGTGGCTGAAATAATGTTTTTGTCCCAAGTCTTGTTCTCCAGATAGATAAGCCATTTTACAGCAACAAAATTCAGCCCAAGGGGAAAAAAGTACAGCATGGAAAACCAGTATACACTGGTTGAACATTTAGTATTCTATGCAATTTATAATGAGTTTATAACTATGAGTTATGTTTCAAGCAACCTTTATAATAAACTGCATAGTCAGTGCTTTCTACAGTATCAGCAAACAGATAGCTATTTATTATGCAGAAGATATATAAAATAGGTGGCATATACAGCAGTAAAAACAATACATATGGTGCTTTATTCTGAACTACATATACCGGGTATATTTCTGTGTGAAAAGTGTTCTGTGTGGAAAAAGGGACAGTATGGCAGTAGCTGGGTGAAGAAGCCCTTAGTCATTCTTTTCACTGAATGCTGGTGACCTATCACCCAGGCAGGGAGAAGGGGAAACAGGAATCTCTGTCAATGATAGCCACATGAGAGAGGACACATGCAGGGCTGCTTACCATTCCCCACATTGCTGGCTTACTAGAATATGTGACTCCTGTCTGTCCAGCAGAGGAGTTCTCTGACCTACAAGAACATCTCCAGCAGGCCCCCTCCACTGTAACTCACTGCAGCACTTTCTCAAGGCCAATGGATTAGCAAGAGTGAAAATTGAGACTACTGGCTCCAAGACAAACAGCACGGGACAGAAACCATGCCTGTATCTTAGGGAGAGTTTCCTCTCTGCTTTCAGTGAGTCATGAAAGATTCATTTCTGAGGTGAGCTTTGAGTCTTACAGATAATTTAGCATGAGGAAACTAACTGGTGCAATTTTACCTCCTACTTATCTGTGTAAATGACTAGACAGACACCCGGTGCTCACTTGGACTATCATGTTTGCCTGAAAATTGTCATATTGCTTGTCAACGAATCAGTTCCAAAAATCATACATGATAACTTCAGTAATAGGAACATTTAAAATCCCAGTCTGCATTCCCATCGTAGCAGAGCTCCTGAAGATCAGGGTTCAGTTGTGCCGTGTTATCTGCAGTGCCTATACTGTACTTAGCACAACCACTTCCTCATTCTGAGAGCGAGACTTCTCCTTCATATGAAAATTTTACCAACATAACAAGAATGAGGAGTTAATTTGATGAAGATACTGGACAATACAGAAGTGGATACAAGAAAGTACCCCAAGGGAATAATCCATATCACACTATTAGCTATAATCTACATGAAGCTAGCTGGGAGGCTTTGAATCTTTTCACATCCTTCCTGCTACTTCCTTACCAACATAACGAAAATTGATGGACACATTTTCTCCTGGGGAATTGACATAGATAGCTGTGGTAATACTCTGCCTGTAGGGATTTCTTTTGGCTCAGGTGGGGTGTGCCCCTTCTTCAACCCCCAGAAAGACAGCAGTGAGACATTTTGAGGGAAGCCATGTATACTTGCTGCCACCAGACCCAAGTCTATACTTAGAATTGCTGCCATATGGTGTTTTTCTGTCATGAGGATACCTCTCTTCCATGACACTCTTGCCAGAGCTCTGGCAACAACCATGCAGTCCAGCCTTTTCTTTCCCTAATACACCAATATCCACCTGAATGCTCCAGAATTCAGGCATAATGTCCTTACCCTTGCTTTACGCTTCTTAGATTGGGTGACAGAGTCGAGCTGAAGTGATGTTAGAGACCCCATCCACAGCTGAAGGTAGTTCTCCTGGCCCAGATGTCAGCAGCAGACGCAGACAGGTATCAAATTGCCCTCCTATATTTCCCCAGTAGGGGGCTGGTAGGTACAGGATCACTGAAACCTGAGCAAGTCAAGAACTGATCCATTCCCAAAGCAGGAGAGACACAGTACAGAACCATCTTAATTTTTCAACAGTCTAAATACACACTCCCTGTTTTCTTGTAAAATCAGGATAACAGCATTCTTCTGAGGGCTGCTAGTAGAAAATGATTATTGCAAAACTAGGATGGGTCTCTGAGCACCACTGCCAGGATGACACCTATACTTATCCAGCCTTCACAGTAACGAGTGAGGCTTTCATGCTCTACTGCACACATGTTCTACTCTCTTGTTATCAACAAAAACATTTGCAATACTGCACAAAAATCACAGACTGCTTCTCTTTTTTTCTGCAAAATTCATGTAGAGGAGCCATGGAGAGGAGGGACTGCATATTCATTAACCATAAAGAGCAAGACAGATCTGACTGTAACACATGTTCCTGCTCCATTATACTCCAAGAGATCCAGTCAGCTCTTTGCCCATCCCCAATCAGTTTGTTTTCCTCTCACCTCCCTCCTCAACACAACACTCTTCCTTCCTCACATGGATACTACTCCCAGCTGGGTCGAAAAAACCAGGGCCTTCCAGTGATTTCACTTGGCAGCAGATCTAAAATCCAGTGTGTGGTGTCTCTTAGGGTGGCAGAGAGAGCCTGCTGGCTGTGAACACAGCACACAGGTGAGCCCCTGTGCCCACCCCGTGAGCAGCTGCCTCACAGGGAGCCTGCAGAGGCTGTGCCAGCCTGACTCGGCCAGGACACGCCGACTGCCTGTGTGTGCCACGCACACAGGACCTTTGGGTGCTGCAGACTGCACTCTAGCTCAGTCTGGGGCCATGCTTACCAATTTATTTTCTCTCTGTGAGGTGAATCTGGTCTTGATGACAAGAGTGGAAACTGCCATTAGCAGGCAATAAAAACAGATGCTCTTTTTCCTCCATAGGCTTGTTATTTCCCCAGAATTTGGTGAGAACATAAGTGTCTCACATGCCAGCTGTGCTCAAAAGAGCTACCTCAAACACTCCTGCCCCTGTGCAAAGAGCTCTGTGAGGATGCTATCTGAATCAATCCAACTAGGGCACAGATGGGCTGGCATCACTTTACCTTGTGCTCCCCTCTACTGCCTGCCTGCCCCTCAGTCACACTCTGAGGAAAGTCATGTTTCCATTCAACCCCTTTTTCAGAAGCCTTTCATAGCAATTACTATTTGCTTCAATAGCAAAAACACCATCAAGCTTCCTTATGTTATGTTTACATAACAGTTTACTCCATTCAGGGAGCAAGAAGCAGATTTCAAAAGTCATAAACAGGACTGAGGTGCCCACATCTTTTTAATATTAGAGAGTTGGTTTCTTTAGATCTGGATATCCACTGACTGTCCTAGGAGCTAATACAGGAGTCAACTGGGGATGACAGAAGGACAGGTTTTAACATGCGGGGTACTAGACTGTTTGATTCTCCTGTTCCACAACCATTTGCACAGTGGGAATCTGAGAGTGGATGATAGTTACTTACAGAGATGATATGTCCTTTCAAGCCATGCGCTGAGTCTGCACACTCAATAACAGCACTTAGCTGTGGATAGCCCACCCCTGTCTTAATCCGAGTGGTACACACAGAACCTAGACAAAAGAATGGAGAGGAATAAACATAGCCCATTAGGATGACAGAAATGATACAGAAAAAATGTGTTTCTATCAGCATTATTTTTCTCTCAAGAAGTCTCTATTGCCAATGCTGGCTTCTCACAGACAAAAGGAACACACAGGAACTTGAGTTCTGAAATGCTCTCATGCCACTTCATGGGAGCTGTGGCTGAGGAGACTAATGTCCCCTTTTCTTTTCCAGAAGAACTAACTGGCCTAGTCCCAGTTTAGTTCTCATCAGTAATGCTTCTCAGTGAGGGAACTACTGCATCACAAAAAAGCAAATCTGACTGAGGCACCTGAAGGGAAGGGACAAAAGGACCAGGATCACAACCTGTGAGACTCAGCAGCCGGATTTATTACCTGACTATTTCTTCTAGTAAGTATTTCTGTCTCTTTTAAAGAGATAGAAATACTTATTAGAAGAAATAGTCAGGTAATAAATCCTGACTATGTAAAAACTACTTTTAAAGTTGTCAGGATTTATAAACCCTGAAAACTTTTAAACTCTTGCATGTTTAAAGAAGTAATTCTCTGGTAAAATCTGCTTCTTTTTTTTTTAACAGTTTTCCCATCTTTTATTTAATACTAAAGGCAGAAATATTTTGTTGACTGCAATTTTGGAGAATATAAAAAGAATAGCATTTAAAAAGTGAGATAAGTAATTTTATATAATATATATATATATATTTTATACATATATTATATAAAAAACCGAATTTATTACAGTTCAATATAGCAACATGGCTATAGACCTTTTGGAATACCTTCTCTATTTTCTTCCTCCTATTAATAGTCAAAATGAGGACTGCTTTTTGCCAGTCTAGATCCTATAATTTAGGATACAGACCTAAAAGGTCTGCATGACAATGAGAATTTCAAAACAGATTCTAAGCCAAATGCAGTGAAATCTGGATCCCTTCACTCCACTGATATCCAGGTATACTCAAACTACTACTAAAGCAAAAGTTACCAAAGATTCTTCAAAGAACTGATGAAGTGAAAGCACAGAGATGAATTCTTGCAAGATAGTAAGAAAATTAGTTTTAATATAATTTCCACAGGGCTTGAACTTTACTGTGTATGCAATGCTTTACAATAAATCACTGTCATTTTCCACAGGATGGATCATTATCTGGAAAAGAGCCTCAAGACCTGAGGGAGAAGCATTTGTTACTTGTGGGTTTGCATGGTCAACTTGTACAGATCTGTTCAGGAAGATCTCCAGGGAGGACTATACAGCATTTACCCATATTTCCACGTTTGAGGCTACAAAGTGTAATTATTCTTCTTTTAAATCTGGATTTCCCATGGCAATTACACCATGAAATCTCTGTTGTTTATTCTTCATATATTCTGCAGTATTTATTGCTTGGTATCTTCCCGAGCACAACTGCAATGTCTACTACATCATTTTCTCTGCTCCAGTTATCCATTCATGGACCTTCACTATCTGGCACTGCATTGTAAACAATCAGCCTGCACTGCACTGGCTGATCACAGCTACACTGTCAGTGGCATTTGTGTTAGCCACTTTAAAATCTAACCCACATATGGTGACTCCAGCTGCAGCCTAAGAAGAAAATAGCAAGAGGAGGAATATGTGAAGGAAGNCAAAAGGAGGAATATGTGAAGGAAGGCACAAGGAAGGGGGGAAAAAAAAAAAAAAAGAAAGAAAGATTATGGCAGCATATGCCAGACAACAATATAAGAGAAGGGAAGACAAGGAAAACACTGTAACAAGTTCAGGGTCCTCTTGTTTATCCACGGAAATGTTAGAGTGATAGATAGCATGTAAGTGCATAAATGTAAATTTTAGCTCCCAGGCAATAGTAAGGTAGAGGCAAAGCTATCTGTATTTCACAGTTGATGCCATTTCATCTTTGAAGACACTGACAAGGATAACCTCAGCTTCACAGAACACAAATCATAAAGCTATTCAGAAACCCATCTTTCCTTGATAGAAGTGGACACCTGAACACAGTATCCTTTGAGCTTTAGCTCGGATGACTCATCCTCTTTCCAACAGGCTAGAAAAGTGTTCCCAAACACAACACATGTTATCAATGATAATGTCAGGAACTCAGGCAGCCCAGTGTTTCCAATAATAGGCATCTTCACTGATTGAAGGTGAAATATGACACACTGCGCAGCATGAAACACTAGCACCCTGTGTATTTCTTAAACACATTGTGCACGCAAGCTCACTGGTACTTTATTGACCTGAGTGGGTCTTGGCCCTCTAACAGGCAAGAAAACAGCATTATACACTTGTTCCATCTGGACAACTCCTCTACCAATGGTACCAAAAGCCACCCTTATTTGACTTACCTGGTCCAATACCCACTTTAATAATATCTGCTCCAGAAATAATAAGTTCTTCTACCATTTCTCCTGTCACCACATTGCCTGCCTAGAATGAAAGAAAAGTATCACATGTACAGGAGATTTCAAGACTACTGCAGTAAAGACTAAAGATGATAATGTAAAGTTTCATCCAAAGCTTTTACAAGTTGAAATATACAGAGTATAGAAGAATATAGTTCACCATACTGTTCCTTGGACATGCCGCCAAGACTGAACCAGTCGCAGAGGTAAATTCTCATTTAACAATTAGTCCAGTAAACCCTGATCCTTAGCATCCCATCAGGAGATCTGCTTTGTAATCCATCCCCCTAATCCTCACTCACAGGCTCTCAAACAGATCATCCCTAACCACAAGGCCTATTCTTCTCTCTTATATACAGTGAACTCTTCCACCTCTCCTGCCCTACCTATCTCTCCTGAACAGCCTAGAGACCTCCATGCCTTTCTCTAACTCACTTTGCAGGAAGAAGTTCAGATCTTGTTTAAAATGCTGGAAAAGATCTTTTTCCTTTAGGATTCAGTATTTTGCCCACTGAAAGTAAGGTACTATTCTAATTTTGTGCATTGGTGCCAAAATTGGTATGTACATACAGACTATATAAATTTGAGCATTCACACCATATATGTACATTCGGTTGTGGTGATGCCAGTGCTTAAAAACAGGGGTTTGTTTCCCTCTGCATGACCTTTGCAGAGATACAAAGAGCATGCTGTTTGGGGTGACATCTTCTTTGAAAAAGGTTCTGAATTGGTTTTTGTTCTTTACCATATTTTTCCTTGCATTTCAGTAGCTCTTTTCTTCCTTTTGACTAGATTATTATCTTTGCTAAAAGTGAAGGCAGCCCTCCCAGCCTTTGTCTTGCTTCTTCTAGAAAACTTCTTCTATTGCTCTCCACACCCCTAATCAATTGCTTAGTCTTTGTTTGCCTTCACACCAGACTTCCTTGAAGAAGAAGATCTTTCTTGAACCTGAGGAATCAGAAATATCCACAGTGGTACAGGGGAGTTTTCCCCAAGGCTTTGCACAATGCTTGCCTTTCTACGGAAATATCTTGCTTGACACACAAGAACGCATTTGCCTGTGTCACACTGGTGGCTCACAGTCACCTTGTGATCTACTCATGCCTACAGCAACATTTACCTACTCCAGATTTTAGCAGAAACTTGTAGAACTTCCTCTGATACTGTGTTACGTATTCCTAAAGTAAGGTTTTGCACAGGTGGTTTATTGAGGTAGGGGCCCTCTTCTGTCAGAGCCTCAGCTGGGTATGGGGCCTGTAGACACACACCATGAGATACAGATTTTTGTGGTCCATGGATGCTGTGANTAGCACATGCTGAACTGACTCACTACAGCTGTACAGTGTCGCATTCCCATACTCTGATGGAACATAGTACAGGAATGCAATCCTGTAAGTTGCACCCCACAATTTAAGAAGGATGTGAAGGTCTCTGAATGTGCTAGAAGAAGGTAGCAAAGCTGGTGATAAGACTGAAAGGCAGGTAGTGTGGGGAGTGGCCAACGCAATGGGTTCATCTACCTTGGAAAGAAGGTGGCCAAGGGGTGACCTCATTGCTCACTATAGCTTCCTGAGGAGGGGAAGCAGAGAGGGAGATGCTGAGTTCTCCCTGGGATCCAGTGACAGCATGCATATGAGTGGCTCAAAGCTGTGTCCCTCAGGGAGGTTCAGATCTGACATGAGGAATCAATTCTTAAGCGAGAGGGTGGACAAACCCTGGAACAGGCTTCCTAGAAAGGTGGCCAATGCCCCATGCCTCTGTGTTTAGTTTCCCAGGTCTTCCCTCATACCCTTGTTGGAAACTGGAGTAACATTTTCACCTCCTGTCAGCAGGAACCTCCCCAGACTCCCAAGACCTTTGATAGGCAGAGAAGGGTCCTGCTCTAACATTTGCTAGCTCCTTCAGTACTCTTGGAAATTACAAACCAAGTTTGGTCTGTATCTCAGCTCTGTGGCTTCTCTCAA